>CAJPIZ010001943.1:0-15027 GCA_905368565.1 Medioppia subpectinata | reverse complement strand
AAATACCTCCATAGTTAACACACGCATTAAAAATACACACTAATCATCATAATAAGTGTATTTTTGCTTATTTATTGTTTTTGTGTAAAATATTCATTTGATGAGATGGTTATCCAATTAATTTACTCAATGCCTCAACAGTATTGACAACACTTTATGCAAATATATTCAATAGTATTTGTTCACTGTATCGTAAAATCAGTTTTTAAGAGAGAGAGAGAGAGAGAGAGAGAACCGTATTCACCGGCAAAATTAAAAACCAAACCCTTTTCTCAAAACCCTATAACTATTAGACCAACCATCAGATGAACTTTCTATGAAATAAAAGCATATATACTATACTTCTTATATGTATTATATATTATGGTATCCATAGGATGAGTGCCCCGGGAGGAGAGGGCAACTCCGATAGTGCCAGAGATGCTCTGGTTATGGGTTGGAAAAAACAACAACAAAATAAATGTAATGAAAAACACTTTTAAACTAATCATAACTATTATATGCATAACAAAACGCCGACTGTTTTTAATCGATGAACGAAAAATGTTTTAGAAATTTAGTTTTATAGTGAAATGTTATTTCCCTTTAATATTAAGCGCAACACAAAAAATGGTTGAATAATAATTATTATTTAGAGAGAGAGAGAGAGAGAGAGAGAGGCAGACATAGAGACCATTAAGAAACACATAATACGGAAAGTACGGAAAGAGAGGCCAAAAAACTCTTTATATGTAAAGGAATTTTACCTTCAATTTGATAATAGCATTACATAATGTCTGCACTCTTTTACCATCATATTTAACGTTTACAAATCACATCATAATAATTGGTTTATAATAACAAGAATTATATCCATTTAAATACCGAATATAAGCGTAAGAAAGCTATAGTTAAGCCATGGTTTTAAATATTCATTATTTAGATTTACTTTTTTTTGCATAGTGTATAAAAATCATAATACCGTAATGAATTTTTCATAGACACACGTCTGTATTATAATTTCTTTAAGTATATACTATTAATTTAAAAATATATCCAAGGTTCTGCAATATTATGAACTTATAATTTATCAAGATATACCATTTTTATTGCCAATACTTTTACTTGACTAATAAATTTAAATGTAATATTTAATAAAGTTGTTTAAATTTACAGTAGTTATTTGTGTTGTGTATTTTTGTGTTATTTATTACAACATTGATAAGTTAACAAGGTGATTAAAATTTATGCCCTGATGCTCTCAGCGCAGATCATTGTGTTTATGTGTCCGGTGAAGGGAATACCACAGTATTTAAATTTTTGAAAAATGTCATTTTGTAAATAAAAAATGTCTAGTATTTAAGTACATATCGGATGTGCACCACAAAGCATGTTATTATGTGATCTTCAGTACACTATAAGTTACATATGGTGTACATTATAACGACAATAATCATAAATAAAAGTATATCTACTTAAGTATATCTCCACATAATTACTGAAAGTGTATAATATATACTAATAATAGTATTTTTAAATACAATTTTAGTTTCTATTAAATAATAACTTTATTTTTTGGTTTTGTTGAGAAATAAATATATTTTTTATTTGTGTTTTTTGGTTGACAAATGTTTATGACATTAGGTTTTTTTTGGTTTTATTTTTAGATATTGTAATAAATACTTATTATATTTGTCTAAAGTCTAAAACTTCTGGAATTTAATCTGATTTATAAAAGTATTTATTATAAGGATTTTCTACATTCTACATCTGTATGAAATAAATTATATTTAGAAATAATTTTTATATTACTAAAAATTTAGACAAAAATTTGGGGAATTGAGGAAAAATACAATTAAAAAAACTTTTATTTACAAATTATAATAAAATATAACAACAAGAATGCATTTCATATATAAATAAATAGGCATTTAATAAAAAATAATAAATATTATTACTAAAGACACACTAAAAGTTATTTTTAGCGAAAAAATTGGTAACTTTTTTATTGAGAAATAGTTGCAAAATAGTTGATAAATTCAGCAAAAAATAACAATCGATGTGATAAAATGTGTATTTATTTAGCGTATTAAATAAAAAGCATCTATTTATATAAAAACAGTCACTGTTTTTATCATGAAATAACAGGAACTGTATGTTTAAGACAATGGTTTGACTGTTAGTGTAGGACAGGGTTGAGGAGGGATGGCATGAAAGGCCAATCTCTGGTTGACTTCCATGATCTGGATATCCATTATAAGACAATATAACTGTTTTAACTGTTTGTAAAAAGTAGTTATTTTTTATCATTTCATTAGATATAATAAAGTGGTGTATGTTTTGTGTCGTTTTCTGTCTAATATCATGTGTCGGATATGTTTTAATAATGTATTTAAGAAATGTTTGACATTTTGCCAACAATTGTATGAATTTTGCAAATTTTTTTGTTTGTTTCTCTTCTCCACAAATAGGGTTTTACACCCAAAAAATGTGTAAAATTTCTTTAAAATGTGAAATAGTATTTTGTTTTGAAGAATTAATTGATATATTCTTTGCAAAAAAAAATTAAACAATTTTTTAGGCAAATATTATTTTTCAAAAATATAATTACCGTATATTTAATGTTAAATCATAGACACAATAACTTTTACTATAGGGATGTCTAACCGACTATTTTGGCAAATAATGGTAGAGAAAGGGAAATGAAAAATGAAATAAATAGTGAAATAGTCATGTATTGTATCGGAAATTATAAGTTTTGGTTAAGCATTGGGTATAAGGAAAGAGATTTGTTGTAATGATTGTCTTTTGTATGAATACATAAAATATATATTAATAAGTCGTAAGTATTTTCCAATCATAAAAACTCCTTTCGATAATAATAGTAATCAGTATTTAAACTGACATTTATTTTGCTTTTGAAGAGAGAGAGAGAGAGAGAGAGAGAGAGAGACCATTGGTTTGTAAGCCTCCTCTTCCTCTCTGTATTTACTCTCATTGTTATCATTATCTCTAAGATTCAGATCTTAAATATATATTATATAAAAGAAATATAATTTGTTTTATACAACAAAAAGTCATTTAATGTTTTATAAGTTATAACTACGATATATATAAAAGATAACAATATGAAATCATTGAATTATAACAGTTTTCTGTTTGACTGATTATACAAGAGAGAGAGAGAGAGAGAGAGAGAGAGAGAGAGAGATTTGAGGGGATAAAGGGATGTCATATCCAGTATTGTATAATACTATCAGTTATGGGAAAACCTAATGGAAAGGTAGATATAATACAATACATGGAAACATGAAATTAATTTAAGTTAGAGATATTGTCTGAATTTGAGAGAGAGAGAGACCCCAAAGTCAATTCCCAGTATCGGTAATGTCATATAAATGTAGATTAAATTTGCGAAAATGATTTAATTTCTCAATTTATATGAGATGTCAGGAAATATCGCTTACTTTTTGGCAAAAATATTCGGAAATTTTTGCGCAAATATTTCTTTTAATTTCTTCTTCAACCGAAAAATGAATGGAAGAAATGTTTTTGAACTTTAAATCTGTTTTCTATGGAGAGAGAGAGAGAGAGAGAGAGAGAGAGAGAGAGATGAAATTTTTGCGCAAATATTTTTTCTAATTTCTTCTTCAACCGAAAAATGAATGGAAGAAATGCTTTTGAACTTTAAATCTGTTTTCTATGGAGAGAGAGAGAGAGAGAGAGAGAGAGAGAGAGAGAGAGAGTTGTTTTTATATAATGTATATAACATAACGATTTTAAAGCTGAAGAGACGTTTGGCTCACTTATGATATAAGGAGTGAAAAAAACGTAATATATATTTAACGATAAACTAATGGATAAGTCATTTGTAGCGCTTTTATCGGGCGATCATTATATTAACCATACATTGGGTTTAATATACGGTTAATCGACAGATAAAATCGAGAGATTATTTACTTATAATCTCTCTCTCTCTCTCTCTCTCTCCATATAGACATATCGTATGCAATAAAACGATATAAAAAGCAAACACTAGCCTATCATTCAATGCATATATGCTATAGAAATCTTATCCAACATAAAAATATCTATTGAATACATGTGTGTATATAATAGACATGAATTTTTTGCGTTTCAATAATACATATATGAGTGGAAAAATGTATAAACAAAAAATGAGGACAAATATGATGTCTAACGTGAGAGCAAAAAATTATTATTTATTATAATACGAAACATATATTTCTCACAATATATTCTCGTTATTAATAATTGAAATTTTTATATATATTATTTGCAAAAACAAATCGTATTATTATACCAGCCTTGAAATTATTCACAATTTGAATGTTTTACCATATGGTAAATAAATTGTGTTTTAGGCATAATGTATTCAAAATTTAAATAACTAATTTATTAATCATTAATCTTGTATAAAATATTACATTTAAATAGATGTGTTGATACAATAATACTCTAGTATTTCTATACATTAATTGTCTAGATGAAATTTAAATTAATCGCTATTCTGTATCAATTAACATGTTTTATTGCATATGAGATGTAATATTTACATTTAAATAAATAAGACTATAAGTAATAAATGTATAATAAATTAAACCAAATATGAAAACTATTTTCCCATGAATTGCAAAGACTAGTCGTTTCATAATAAACACCATGTTTTGCGTACAATTGAATGTCTCATAAAATAACTAAACAACAAAAAATTGTTGATATATTTATGGATAGTTTTATTTTTATGCTATACTTTAGATCTGGTATTTAACTATATTTTAATTATTTTTCTTGCTTTCTCTCTCTCTCTCTCTCTCTCTCTCTCTCTCTCTACACTTTATTGCATATAATTTAAGATTACATTTGATTTAAATATTTTGAGTGCAAATATTTTCCACTTAAACATCGAGTATATAATCGACTGAACATAAACTGATGGGCAGTTTTTACACACAATTTTTTATGTAATTTCGTGACAAAAATCTATTGGAATTTCTTTTTGTTTTACATATTATTTAAGATTTGTTTTAGAAGAGAGAGAGAGAGAGAGAGAGAGAGAGATGCCATAAACCCAAAGATTGATTAGTAGTAAAGAAAATAATTTTTGTGCATTTTTTGTGGGTTTAGTTTTTACCAAAAAGTAATTTTTTTCAGTCAACACTTGCAGTTAAAATAAAATTATTTTTAGAAATTGTTGTACTTTGGTAAAACAAATAAATTATTCAATAAATTATTTGAATTTTAAATTATGAATCTTTCTCTCTCTCTCTCTCTCTCTCTCATTCTCTTTCTCTCTCTCTTCCTTTACTAATCATTTAATAATTCATTTGAAACCAAATATTCACGACTCGTATAACTGTTGAGAGATTTTGATCGCAAAATAATACGATATATAATAAATTCATTGAATTGTTAACCAGTAATCCCTAAATATATTATACAGTATTTGTTGCAAATTTAATACATTTTTACTTTTCACTGTAATTGAAAAATATTACAAAAATAAAATCATTGAAATTGTAAATAAGCTAACCGTCAGTTAATAAATTAAAACTATTAAATTCAATTTATTTCAACGTTGTAAATCAGTTGTGCATTGACTGCAGCGTATAATTAACGTCGAAACTTTCAATTTTAATCATTTCAACTTTGTAATTTGATTTAATTTTGTAAAAATATATTTATTTATAAAACATATTTCATTTCATTTTTCTGAAACAAATCAAACCATAATCTAAAACATTGAAAGTATTGTCAAAATAGTTTTGAAAACTCAATTGTCATCCGAGGAGAGAAAGAAAGAAAGAGAGAGAGAGAGAGAGAGAGAGAGATGTTTTTATATAATGTATATAACATAACGATTTTAAAGCTGAAGAGACGTTTCGCTCACTTATGATATAAGGAGTGAAAAAAACGTAATATATATTTAACGATAAACTAATGGATAAGTCATTTGTAGCGCTTTTATCGGGCGATCATTATATTAACCATACATTGGGTTTAATATACGGTTAAAAGTGATAGCGTTAGGGAAAGGGATACCAAAAACAGTGTACAAAGTTTTATATAAATAAATGACATTCAAAATCCCGACAAAAATATTTGGTGTTTCGCTAATTATAATGCCATTTAAATACACATCGATTTGCGAGAAATGCCTTTTCATGACTGCACTGCTTATCAATAGCTCCGAGAGGTTTCTCATGGATTTCTCTCTCAAATAAATGTAATGAATATCTTATAAAACAAGAATTGAAAGGATTTTCTTTCTTTTCGATGAGAAAATATTAGGCATTTTTCTTGTATTTTAGATATTTATTGTGAAAACGCATTGAATATGAAATTTTCATCTCTTGAAGAATAGAGAGAAGAGACGACTCTTTTTAGCTAATAATATGTTTTATGTATTAATACTGTTGTATAAGAAAATGGCAAATATCATCTCTCTCTCTCTCTCTCTCTCTCTCTCTCTCTCTCCATAGAAAACAGATTTAAAGTTCAAAAGCATTTCTTCCATTCATTTTTCGGTTGAAGAAGAAATTAGAAAAAATATTTGCGCAAAAATTTCTCATAAGTGAGCGAAACGTCTCTTCAGCTTTAAAATCGTTATGTTATATACATTATATAAAAACAACTCTCTCTCTCTCTCTCTCTCTCTCTCTCTCTCGCACACACATCAAGCTATTCATCGCGTTATTGTTGTCTCAAAATTGTAATGAAAACATGCGTTGAATATAATGGCAGAGAAATAAAGAGATTTAGTATTTTTTCTTTCAAAAATAACTTTTTTCTCTCCCTTTCTTCCCATTCACTGTCATTGTTGTGGAAAATGTATTCAACACTACTGTGTATTGTCCGATACAGTGAACTCCCGTATATATATAAACAACTTTTACCCACATTATTATTGCTCTGATTATGTAATGAAACACACATTTGTATGATTTAAACGCAATGCTATTTGTGTAATGAGATTCTTATGGGATTTAATTGTCTGCCATATTTTGCATACCATTTGTAGTCTATTTATATAATACGTTGAATGCATTGTTTGCCACAAAATATAATATGAGAGAGAATTGTATTATTTTTGGTATTGAATTGTATTATGAAATGTATAACAAAACGTATATATCATATATAAGTGTCTGTAAAATCATCCCTCAATTGTATCCAATTTCCCACTCTTTCCTTCTCTCTCTCTCTCTCTCTCTCTCTCTCTCTCGGATGACAATTGAGTTTTCAAAACTATTTCTGCAATACTTTCAATGTTTTAGATTATGGTTTGATTTGTTTCAGAAAAATGAAATGAAATATGTTTTATAAATAAATATATTTTTATAAAATTAAATCAAATTACAAAGTTGAAATGATTAAAATTGAAAGTTTCGACGTTAATTATACGCTGCAGTCAATGCACAACTGATTTACAACGTTGAAATAAATTGAATTTAATAGTTTTAATTTATTAAAATTAAATCAAATTACAAAGTTGAAATGATTAAAATTGAAAGTTTCGACGTTAATTATACGCTGCAGTCAATGCACAACTGATTTACAACGTTGAAATAAATTGAATTTAATAGTTTTAATTTATTAACTGACGGTTAGCTTATTTACAATTTCAATGATTTTATTTTTGTAATATTTTTCAATTACAGCGAAAAGTAAAAATGTATTAAATTTGCAACAAGTACTGTATAATATATTTAGGGATTACTGGTTAACAATTCAATGAATTTATTATATATTGTATTATTTTGCGATCAAAATCTCTCAACAGTTATACGAGTCGTGAATATTTGGTTTCAAATGAATTATTAAATGATTAGTAAAGGAAAAAAGTAGAGAGAGAAAGAGAGAGAGAGAGACTCATAATTTAAAATTCAAATAATTTATTGAATAATTTATTTGTTTTACCAAAGTACAATAATTTCTAAAAATAATTTTATTCTAACTGCAAGTGTTGACTGAAAAAAATTACTTTTGGTAAAAAATAAACCCACAATAAATGCACAAAAATTATTTTCTTTACTACTAATCAATCTTTGGGTTTATGGCATCTCTCTCTCTCTCTCTCTCTCTCTCTCTCTCTCATAAAACAAATCTTAAATAATATGTAAAACAAAAAGAAATTCCAATAGATTTTTGTCACGAAATTACATAAAAAATTGTGTGTAAAAACTGCCCATCAGTTTATGTTCAGTAGATTATATACTCGATGTTTAAGTGGAAAATATTTGCACTCAAAATATTTAAATCAAATGTAATCTTAAATTATATGCAATAAAGTGGAGAGAAAGAGAGAGAGAGAGAGAGACGAATGAAGAAGATAGACATTGAGAGAGAAAAAAGTTGTGTTTTTTGTCTGAAAACACTAATATCAGGCAAAATCTGGTGAACAAACAAATCATATAATAAATAAGTATAAGTAATGGCAAACTGTGTGCACAAATGCAATGCACCGGGAGATTGAGGGTGGGATCGGATGGGCACCGGTGTGTGGGGGGGTATTAGTATTTTTTATGAATACCTATTTTGCCAGACAAATATTTTTGTGAATTAAAACCTATCAATGTAATTTTTAGTAAATTTTTGTGTAGTATTTAACTATGGATTAAAATAGTATGTTGTCGGTTTATGAATTAAAATTCTTGGTAGAATTTATCTAATATCTAGCACAATGAACCCCCGGGAGTACTGCCACCCCCTCATCCCTGTGCCCATCAATAGTATATACAATTTAATTCATATGTATTTAAGGCTCGGCTCTCAACAGCCATACAATCCATGCCTTTATTATTAAATTTTATTGAATAAATCAAAAGACCTGTACTTTTGGTTTTATATACAAAATATTTTAATGCAATATCTGTTGTGTTATTATTATTATTATTATTTTCCTCTTAAATGTAATACACATTTAGGAAAGATTTGAATATTTCAAACCATAATTCAAATAATATGCAAAAAATATGTGATTCAATAAATTACATCATAAAACATACGAAACAATTGGTTTTTAATTTAAATTTTGCTCCTTTTTCTCACTCGCTATTCGTGTTTATTTGAATAATTGGTTAAAAATTAAAATTGTTTGTTGTTTTTTGCTAATGATTGCCTGTACTTTTTAACCATAATCTAATTTATTTAACACTAGAGCCATGTATTATGAAAATTATAATACTATAACAGATATATTGCATATAAATATATAATTAGTTCACAATATTTCGTTAATAAAAAACAATAAAAACTATTGTTTTCAATGAGTGAATGAGTGGTCGGGAGAGAGAGAGAGAGAGAGAGAGAGAGCGACGAATGAAGAAGATAGACATTGAGAGAGAAAAAAGTTGTGTTTTTTGTCTGAAAACACTAATATCAGGCAAAATCTGGTGAACAAACAAATCATATAATAAATAAGTATAAGTAATGGCAAACTGTGTGCACAAATGCAATGCACCGGGAGATTGAGGGTGGGATCGGATGGGCACCGTACTCTCATTGTTATCATTATCTCTAAGATTCAGATCTTAAATATATATTATATAAAAGAAATATAATTTGTTTTATACAACAAAAAGTCATTTAATGTTTTATAAGTTATAACTACGATATATATAAAAGATAACAATATGAAATCATTGAATTATAACAGTTTTCTGTTTGACTGATTATACAAGAGAGAGAGAGAGAGAGAGAGAGAGAAATTTCGGTCAAAACTTTTTCTAATCCATTCATTATATATTCACACAAAATATAATAAATTGTTTTTTTAAATAATTATTTTTTCTGTGCAAAATATGTTTTAATTTAATAATGTATTCAAATTAAGTGCATATATTTCTTATTGTTTATGCAGTGTTTTATGAATAACAACGAGATGTAATGCAATAATTACAGTACACACTCGGTATACATATTATGTTTATTGATAAGATCAATGGGCTATTTATATGATGGTAAATCAGGAGATCATTAATAGATATGAATGTTGTAGATATACAGTAGGGCTGACCCCATCGGGGCATGACTTGAAATTTGTCAATACATCATATATTGACTACAAATTTATATAACCATTAATACAAGTGTGTATACGAAACAGGGATTTCATGGTTTGGCATCTTTTCCAGTGATAAATGAATTGTTTAACAAAACTGAATAAATATCGAGAGCGAGAGATAGTGAGTGAGTAAATGAAAGAGAATGAGAGAGAAAGAGAGAGAGAGAGAGAGAGAGAGAGAGAATGGAGAGAGCATACAATTGCATTTTTATCATTCAATAATATGTGTTATGAACAACTTATTATTATTTTTATAACTATTGCTTTTGCTTTCAAATATACAGTATATTTATTAAAGAAAAATAACATTTAAAATATTTTTCGCTCTCAAAGTAAATTCCAGTTGTAATTTATTATAGTTTTCCACATCTCTCTCTCTCTCTCTCTCTCTCTCTCTCTCTCTCTCTCGAAACCATTACAAAAAGTATGAAAAATTACTATTTTATTGATTATTGTTTAGCTGTTAAGCGCAAGAATAGCCCCCAAAATACCCCCAAAAATACTTTCGATACGTATAACAACCATAAGACTATGTTTTAGCGAAAAACGCCCAAAACTTTTATAACTTTCGCTTCTTTTGAGACATTCATTGAAACTAATGATATATTTCTTGAGTAGAAATATAAATAACAATAAAAAGTTTATATATGAATTCAAACAAACAATCATTGACTTACTTTGAGAATATCATTGTGTGTTTCTGGGCCTTTAAAATAGGCAACAAATATAATGGTAAAAGTTTTTTATGCCAAAAATGCTTTCCACGAAAAAATTGTTAATCAATTTCTTTGCATAGTTTTGGCTCAATATTATTGTTCACAAGAATTGTATTTATATATCATTTTACGGCGAAAACAATGTTTGCTTTTTTCTGTTGAAAATTTTCATCATATTTAACAATCCGTTTACGTATTTAACGCACAGAAAGTGTTATATATTTGTTGCGAAAAATAAAGGGTTTCACCAAAAATAAAAATATGTCTAAAATAAGTGCCGTATTTCTCTCGGGGGTTGAAAATCTCGACACAAAACTGCTGTTAAAAATCTCGGAGAGAGAGAAATATATGGCATAAAAGTTTTGCTTATTTTTCAATCACTTCGGAGGGTATCGTTCAGTCGTTTGCCATCTCTTCTCAACGAAAACAAAATAAAACACTGATTTCTGTCTCAAAATACAATGTATTTAAGACTTTCTGAGAGATGTGACACACGAAGAGTGAGAGCACTGGTAGGGTATGGTATGGTATGGTCTGTTTGGTGTGGTATGTCGTAAAGTCTATGTCTATCTATCTATATGTGTGGTGTAGGGGAACGGTAGACACAAGACAGCTGTCGGTGTGGCAAATATTTTGGTGTTGTCCTCTCAGATAGATATAACATTATAAGTATATAAACATTAAAAATATAGTTTTGTAAAAAAATTGCTCTGTTTTTTTATAAATTTATATTTTTTACAGAAATATCTATATTTGTTTGCAATATATCTCTCATCCGATAGACAACGAAATATCTTTCAGTTCACAAACTCTATGGCTTTTTAAAACACATTGACTTTGCATTCAAATGGTTTGTTATTAATATACAGATTCGGAGCCATTGAATGAATATTATTATCGGTATAAATATTTTTTGTTTGTATTACTATATCGTACTGTTTTTCATTGGATATTTTTACACAACAAAATACTGATAATTCACTTATATATCTAATGTATGTATTTATATATTTTATAAACTATATAAACACTTATGAGAGCCAAAGATTTGTTTCAGCGATAATAACACACTTTATCCACACATTAATTAAGAAATAAAAATCACTTAATCATAAGAAAAATATTTTTGGCTTATATTTAACTATAAGAAAAAATTTTGCGATACTTTTGTTGTTTTGTTTCAAACATAATGTATGTTAAGCCGTGAAATATGCACTCAATAACGAGGGGTACACTAATAAAACACTTTTATTAAATATTTAACACGTACGAACTCAGGAATGATAATTAAAATAACACTTTTATTATAGTGTACTAAATATACTCAATTTATTATACACTATACGGACACTAAATGTTTGTACAGTATATCTAATAAAGCACTTAATAATAAAGTGATAGAGAAATAACTTTTAACTATAGTCTCACGGAATCTAATATAATATTTGGTAAACAATTAAATGCAATGAAAAGTTAATTAAAACTCAATTGCATTTATTAAGTATATAACGAACACATATAACGGAATGCATATAAAAGTAATGCAAAATTTATATTTTATTATTATTATTATATTTGCAAAAAAACTTTTATAATAATGAAAAACTTTTATATTAAGAAAAAACTTTCGTATTACCGATATTTTTATTTTATTCACATTTGAAATGCAAATAAACTTTTATTATATTTTTTGCGTCAAAAAATAAATTTCACTTTAAATACAAATTCCGATCGCAAAGAGAGAATCGATTGAATAAAACATACATTAAAATAGCAATCGTTGGCAGAGGAGAAAAAATGTGTTATTATTATTGTTATTATTATTATTGCTATTATTATTATTGGTATTACATTTGACAGAGAGAATGCACTAACACTACAGGGCCTGTGTATACCCGGGCCATAGGTTGCGATATTTTTGTTGGTTGGGCTAACCTTTGCCACTGTCTCTCTCGCAATACACTGAGGACTGGCAACGACTATACACTGGATTCACCACTCAATACAATACATACACACATATACACCGATCAGCTCATCAGCCGCTCAGTTATGTAACTGAATAGTGCTTTTTTCGTGCCATAGGATTGTACTGTGCATTAGAGGGATAGGGCATTGAGGAGAGAGGGTATGGCATATGCAGTATGTGTTGTGTGCGCGCGAGTGAGAGAACTGGGAAGAGATAGAGAGAGACGACAACAACCTTCACTTCAGAGGGAGAGAGACTTTGAGAGAGAGAGAGAGAGAGAGAGAGAGAGCACCGGCTCTACGGCTTATGTATGTGTGTGTTCAGTGCTATGGCTGGGACTGTATATACTGGTGAGGCCTGTGTTGTAAGCCATAAAAATTTTTAACACAAGAAAATTCTCGGTTTAAAGCACTTGCGATGTGCTGTGGATTATATAATACCCCCTAATGTATAGCCAAGGGGTTGGTTGAGCTCTCTCTCTCTCTCTCTCTCTCTCTCTCTCTTCGGGTCCATACAGTAGTGGTGAGAATGCATACATACATAGAAAAAGAGAAATGCATGTTGATAAAATGAAACTCTCTCCCATACATAACTTATTGGTAGAGATGAAACCTTGATAAGTTTAGCACCATTTGTCGTACCAATGGTTAAGACACCTCAGGTTAGAGTGTGAGAGATGCTAAATGGTAAAAATTTATGAACTTGCTTAATTAATTGCTGCATCTCGTTTATAGTGTAGATTTGTCTCGCTGTCGACTTGTCTCGAAACGATCTATGTGCATTTTTATATTTATTTCATATGCGCTTGATTACCCCGCTGTAATTTTAGTTTACAGTTCAGGTTTTTTATATTCTCCTTGTTATATATATATTGTCAGTATCTATAACGCCAATGGACTAGTAATATATATGGTAGTTCTCTCTCTCTCTCTCTCTCTCTCATATTGATGACAGGATTTCTATGAATTTATTATCAAATGTATATATATTTATACATTTATCAAATAATAACATCAAATAAAAAAATTTCTCCATTTATATGTCCGACAAAGCAATCAAATTGTCATAATTCAAGCCATTTATACAAATCGACATTTAATTTTCAAATAATAATTAATGAATAAAATAATAATAACCATTCACTCAGTTTAACCAGATTATAACAAAAACAAAGAAATATTTACCATTTACATTTAATACCAATAACAATTTATTGAGTTAAAAACACCATTAATTACGATAAAAATATAAACAAGCAAAATGTACTCAACCTCTTTCAAGCTAGATATAAATTATTATTGTAGATAAAATCGAGAGATTATTTACTTATAATCTCTCTCTCTCTCTCTCTCTTTCTGAATGGCAAAAAAGTAATTTATTTGCGATTATATTACAGGTTTGAGAGAGAGAGAGAGAGAGAGAATACCAGTCCTCCGGTTTATGTCAACAAACCATACCATTCCTCTCAATCTTCTAATGACTCTCTCTCTCTCTCTCTCTCTCTCTCTCTCTCACATATTGATGACAGCATTTCTATGAATTTATTATCAAATGTATATATATTTATACATTTATCAAATAATAACATCAAATGAAAAAATTTCTCCATTTATATGTCCGACAAAGCAATCAAATTGTCATAATTCAAGCCATTTATATGAATCGACATTTAATTTTCAAATAATAATTAATGAATAAAATAATAATATTAATAATAATAACCATTCACTCAGTTTAACCAGATTATAACAAAAACAAAGAAATATTTACCATTTACATTTAATACCAATAACAATTTATTGAGTTAAAAACACCATTAATTACGATAAAAATATAAACAAGCAAAATGTACTCAACCTCTTTCAAGCTAGATATAAATTATTATTGTTGCAAAAGCCAAACAAAAACAACCCCCATTAAGATTGATGGAAATACTTTATACAATATATAACTTTATTACATTTATAATTTAAATATTAATTCATTATGAAATCCACTGAAAGGGTTAAGCTAGAAATAAATGTTTGCTAATCCATTATTCAACTCAATAATCAATTAAATTATACAATAAATTTTTAAGGCGAGGGGTTTAGGGGTGGAGAGAGAGGGAATGGGGGGCCGATTCTCCCATTGAATTCCACACCTTATGCTTAGGTATTGAGAAATATTTTTTCTACCAGTTTTGTACTTTGGATAATACACTAAATTGTATTTCATATGTAATTTTTTCATCCAATCTATTATATTGAGAGAGAGAGAGAGAGAGAGAGAGAGAG
>CAJPIZ010001942.1:0-15028 GCA_905368565.1 Medioppia subpectinata | reverse complement strand
AAATCGCTTAGACGTAAGCCATTGTCGCGAATCAATTGCTTTGACTACAAGTGAGATACACTCGTCAACACAGGGATCAAGTGGTGGTGATGTATACCTGGAAAGATGTGGGAACACAGATCACGTCGAGACCCTTCTGCGCGATCCTCTGGACGGCGAACACTATAGTACTTCCGGAACCGATTCCCACTTTAAGACCATTCTGTAAGACATCCGCTCGTGTTATGCAATGGCATCCAAATGGAGAGACAATAGCGAAGACAAACCTTGAGATGATTGTCGACGGCCTTAAAGGCGGCGTCTCTTTTGGATGCATTCAATCCATTGCCGGAACTCATAATCGTTTCGCTCTTTTGACTCCGATTTGTGACTAAATTAATGAAAGACTTGTTTTGAATGAATTGATTGCAGTGTTTGAGTGCAGTTAAGGACAGCCTTGAAGTGCCGATTGTGTGATAAAGACATGCATTGACTCGCATTGGCTCACAATTGGATGCATTCAATGCTAACAACACTTTAAATCACTTCTCAATCATTAAAATCCGTTGTTTTCCTCTATTCTGGTGTGGATTTAGTGATGGTTTTCGTCCATAAAGTACGACAACTATTGGCTGTTGTCGTCATTAATGGTCTGCAAAACACGTGAATCTCTCAATCAAAACATGAGTTTGTGTTTTAAAACACGTGTTGTTTGTGTTTGGATGTGATTTAGCGGCGATTTAAGTGATTGATTGCAACCAACCGTCGCGTAACTGAAGCCAAAGACAATGTCTTCATTCAAGTCGACAACTTTGGCGACTTTGCCCTCAATTATAGAGCCATTGAGTGATTCGGCGAAGTATTGGCAGAAGTGTTTGGATGCGGCGAAAGTGGCCAAAGAGTTTTCGGCCATCAATTGCATTGATGTGAACGCAATGAACGACCTGTTGGTGACCTCTTCCACACGGATTGCTGTCTACGAGTACTACAGTATGGAAGTGAAGAAAACACTGTCCACTCCCAGCTTTGTTCCCCTCTTTGGCGCTAATTATCGTAAACCCGATTCAAAGATCATAGTCTCGGGATGTGGTGATGGAGTGGTGAGAGTTTGGGACATTAAAAACAGTAAACCATTGCGTGCTTTGGGTCTCAACGAGAAGAACAAGTCGTCGAAACACACGTCAGCCGTCAGAAGCGCTCATTTCTTCGGCAAATTAAATGTGGTTTCCTTTGGAGACGACTATCACATCAAACTCTGGGATATATCTGCAGACAGTATTGTCTCGACGTTTGGCGATAATAAGAGCGCTCACAACGATTACATCAGAGCCTCTTATGTCTGCGACAACTCGTCGACAATTATCTCAGGCTCTTATGACCACAGCGTTAAGGTATGGGATCAGAGGTCACCGCAAAAGGTTGTCCACGAGTTAGATCACGGCTCTCCTGTTGAGTCGATAACTGTCCGCAATTTGATGGCCATCTCTGCCGGCGGCGACACTATTAAGATATATGATATGATTGCCGGCAAAGTGTTGAAGACTTTAGTCAAAACCCATCACAAGACCATCACTTGTGTCTATAATTACGGACAATATTTGTTGACCGCCTCTATTGACGGTCACCTTAATGTGTATGACTCCAACTTCAATATCGCCGCCTCGTTGTCATACACGCCGTCCCAACTGTTGTGCTGTGCGCTCAACGATAAAGTGCTGGCCGTCGGCGCCAATGACGGCCTCTTTTCTGTTAATAAATTTAAAAGCAATTCAAAAGACGGCATAACTTTTGATTCAAATAAAAAGTCGTCTAAAAAGCGTTACTTTAGCGAAGAATTTGCTGAGTTTTTAGGACAACCCGTCACTAAACGGAAAAGTGAACCCAAATTGGATCAGACTTTAGTGATCAGTGGGACGAAGAAAAACCAAACATTTTTGCCTAAACACGAAGAGATGCTGAAAAAATTCAACCATTCGGCGGCTTTGAGTCGAGTTCTCCTTAAGAACAACGACGAGCCCGAAGTTGTGGTCAGTTTTATGCAGGAATTGATGAGAAGAGGTTCACTGAAGCCAGCGCTCGCCGGACGCACTGATAAACAATTGAAACCACTTTTAGAGTTTATATTAAAATATATGAAAGACCCGCGACTTAACCGTATTTTAGTGGATGTGGCGCTCATTCTGACCGACGTCTATATGTCGGAAATTAATCGCTCCAATGATATTCAATCCATGTTTAAAAAACTCACGTCTGTTATCAACTCCGAAGTTAATTGTATGCAACAAATGCTCGCCATTTCTGGCCAACTCTCGGCTATTATTAATTATTCTGTTAATTAAATCAACAATTTTTTGCAATAAAAATAATGTTTGAAAATTTTGCAAAAATGTATTTTTATAAAGTATTGTTAGTATTTGTGAAAATAATTTCCACAGTTTGTGTCGAAATGTCGGAAAAATCGTCGATTGACGCGATTTGGGATATACTTTGTTGTTGTTTCCGAAACAACAATCGTCAGAGCGTTGAGGATGTGATGGCAAATGTGTACACCACTGGGCGAGAGCCGGGCGGCGAAGACGATGGCTATCAGTTCGCCAAACGCAGTATATTTGTATTCACGCGAGATATGCCGTCTCCCGAACCATTGCCCGCCACTCACGCCTCCGATCACTTCAAGCCCTATGTATACAATGATCCGCAAATAGTGGACATTAGATCGACCTCTTCTTGTTTGGCAGAACAGCTCAACAAAGCCCTCGAACTGAGATACCAGGCGAGTGATGACATCTTTGGATCGCCCACTCGCAGAGAGTATACCAAACCAAGCGTTACTAACCTCGATCACTTTGACATTTATTGATCTGACATTTAGTTCTTAGAAAATGCTCATTCATTTGTAGACACAATCCTCAACAAATCAAATAAAACTATTGGTGTCTAAAACAGTCATTTTGTTTGCTTTTACATTGAATTTACTAACATTTCCTAAAACTGAACAAATCGTAAATTTGCATTCATTGTTGACACCGAATTTAAAACAATACAAATCTATCGCTAAATGCAATTAACAGTAGAAAAAGTGATATTTAGATTATTTATATAGATATTTATTACATAAAATATGAGAGAATTCTTTTATATTCTTCGTTATAAATCTCATAATAACGAGAAGAATATAAACATTTGCTAACATACGAGTTGATTGTATAGTAAAGAAATACAAATGAATTGAATTATATATTTATTAATGGAAAAGAAATTCAAAAATGCGTTCACTTTTTCCACAAAAACTATAAGATTTAAAATTATTTATATACTGTTTGTCATAAATAATCAAATTATACATTGAATCCAATATTTCTTATGCCACGTAATGATACAGATTTGTGTTCTCTTTATCCCTTTCGAGATAATCTCTTTCGATGAGACTTTCGATTCTTTTCTTCAGATCCGCCGGCTTTCGGATAAAACAAGACATAAAATGAATCAATTGATTGAATGAGAAAAAGAGTGCTATAATTACTTTGACCGGGAATTTGAGCTGATCGTAGAGTTCAGACAACAGTATGTTATGTGTGAGAGTCTTCCTGGTCTTCATGATGCGAACGATGGCCGCATCGATCTGATACTGCCTGTCCTGGAAGACCCTCTCCTGAGTGGTCGCCTGTTCCTCTTGCTGTACAACAAAAGCAATCTATTATAATATGGCTTTAATTGCAAAACACATTCAACACAAACCGTTTCCTTGAGTTGAATTTGATTGATCTTAATTCTGAAGAGTTTATTCTTGAAATCACAATTATATGCGAACCGGTCGTCGTCCAGAATGTCCCGACCCTTAGGAATCTTTGTCAGGACCCGAGCCTTACCGCACGCTAACGACTGTAACGTTCGCCGCAATTCGCTGTCCTCTATAGCAGTCGACTGTTTAATGTCTTCCAACGAGAATTCGTTGTTATCGTTAAACAATACCAAAACTAATGCCTGGAATAGCGAGACTTGCAGTTCTTTATTACCCTAAAAGTGAATTCAAATGCAAATCAATGAATAGAGTGATTGTGTTGTGTTTTACACATGAAAAATCATACCCCAGTAAAGCAAGCTTTGAGGACACAGTGACCTAAGTTCGGCTGCCACTGAAGTTTGCGTCCGCTGTGTTTGGAGAGATAGAACCTCTTAAAGATCTCTTGGTATTCAACCATTTCTGACGGCATATGGACTTCCATTGGTTGATATGTCGGCCAATAACCCATTGTTAATATATTGACATTCATTTCGACGGCACCGTTGGGTTTGACATTATTCAGGTATTGTTTGAAGTTCAGCATCAGTTCTTTGGAGAGTTCCATGTCTTTGAACATACCCTCCAGTTTGGAGGTGAAGGCGGCCCCGCATTCCTGCTTCAACTTAGAGAGCATTGACTTCTCGGCGTCGACCGAAGCGGACTTTCCCACCAAAAGTCTTTTCGCCAAATCTTTCTTATAGAAGGCTTCGAACACATCCTTTCCGTGAATAAACCGAAACAAAACCATTATTTTGTCCAAAAGTTTTTCTAACTCCTCTTCAGTGGCCTCTTTATTACCGGCCCTTAGCTTTGAATCGACAAATTTGGCGATCATTTCCGCCGGTTTATTAGCCCTTTGATTAATGAACTGTTCGAACGCCTCCTTCAATGAGTTCGTGAACTTCTCGTTTCTGGAGAAGCATTGAGTGGCGACTAAATCCATCTGATCTTTAAAGTCAAGCAATTCCTGAACCATTGTTTTGTCTTTTTCAGGACACGTAACGACTACTTTTCCCTTTTTCTTAATATATTGGTTGAAATGAGAACACAGTTCTCCCAAACCCTCCTTCACGCGACTCATCAGATTATACATGAGAGACAAGTCTGCGGTTCGGTGTGTGTCTAACAACTGTTCCAACCCTTTCTGCAAAATGTTTGGCAAATGTTCAGAAATCAGCTGTTTTTCAACAGTTTGTATCAATGGTTTGCGAGTCGAGTGATCCAAATAATGAAGCAAACGCTCCCACTCTTCGTTCACTCGTTTGTCGACGTGTGCCAAATAGTCGGGCACTTCCATCGACTGCATCAGCCTCTGGCCCTCCGCTGCGTAAAGCTGTTCCGTCGACTGCAAGAACCGGACTTCAAACGCGTTTCGATATATCGACAAATCGGAGAGCATTCGGAGCAAACCCTTGAGGAGTCCTCTGTCCACTCCTTCGCCGTTTCTCTCGCTTTCAATCAATTTCAACAATCCGTCAACAGTTCTCGTCTGAACTATACTATCATTTGTGATGTTTTTGCGAAACATTTCGAGTCCCATATCCCTATCGTTTCAATATTATGTCATTCAAAATGCATTCAAATTAACAATTTTAACCAAAAGTCATACCAAATGGAGAGGATTTGTGCCGTTTGGAGGACATATGTTCGGTCCAGATATAGAAATATACTCCGAATCATAATCTGTATAAATAGTGACCATTTCTATAGTAAGTGAAACCATTCAATTAACTTAATTATCGTACCATTTGATTGCAGTGCGATTGCCAGCAATTGTTCATTAGTTTCAGATAAGACAAGTGATCCATATCTGCGTTCAAGAACTGAAGGACACAATTCTTGACGTGTATTTCGACCAAAGACTCCAATTGTTTGTACAGATCGGGTGCCATCTTATGGAAACACAGATTGCCGACCGCCTGATAGAGCTCTTCGAGCGAAGTGCTCACCGGTTCTGACATTTGGATGGCGACCACCGCCTCCTTCAGGCGATCCCATGTCTGGATTGAGTAGTTTTCAGGCAATTTTGGCTTTTCTGAAGGTTTTCAAAAAACAATACATTAATGGCTTATAAATGAATGAAATGAATGGTTGTTAACAGTAAACGAACCAAAGTTTTTGATGACCAGTTTCTTGGCGGCGCCGGGCTTTGCATTGTTAGCCAATTGTGTGTTTTTGTTGACACCATTAGAAGACAATGAGAAGCGATTGTTTTGATTGTTAACAGCGATTGTGTTTTCACTCATTTTCACATCAGTTTCAATGTCTTCGCATTCAATGCGAACTCTTTTCGCGGAAATATATTTATTATGATTACTATTATTATTGATATTACTATTACTGGTGTTGAGAGCCTTGCGTTTGTCGATCACTGGCGCGGATCTGACGGCGACTTCGGGTCTATTGTCTCGCAATGACTGTTGTCTCACGTCTGGAGTGGCGACCGATCTCTCAGATGTGGAAGCATTCAAGTGTGACATTCGCCCACTTTTACCATCGATTTCACGACAACACTAATCCACAACCAATCGATGCTATCCTTTATCTCATTTGATCCGCAAATCAACACTTAATCCAAGAGTTAATTACGAAAAACACAATAAGTTTTGTCTGTGTTTTGGCTTTCAATGCATTCATTCACACAATCCTTGTGTTGTGTTTCAGTGCTCTCAACACAACAATACTCTGTGCCGTTGTGTGCGTCCAATGCATGGCTCACACACACAGCCCAACCCTATGCGGCCCCAAACCATGCATACAATGCCACACATTATTCTGCGTGCGGTTAACGAATGAAATGCAAACAAAAAACTTATATTTTTATTGATTTTCAGTAAACGTTTTGATCACAACTTTTTTGTGTCTACTTTTTTCAAACCATGCATACAATGCCACACATTATTCTGCGTGCGGTTAACGAATGAAATGCAAACAAAAAACTTATATTTTTATTGATTTTCAGTAAACGTTTTGATCACAACTTTTTTGTGTCTACTTTTTTGGACAACAAGTACTTTACGGACCCATTAAGTGGTGATCACACGAAGACATGGGAGTGACGGGTCTGTGGAGTGTCGTCGACGGTGTCGGACATCCCATCAATTTAGAGACACTTAACAATCAAGTGATAGCAATAGGTTTGCAGTGTTTTGATTTCACAACACTTTTTACATACAATTTAAACGCATTTCTCAAACGTGTGTCTCATTTATTGGCAACAGATTTGTCTCTTTGGGTGAATCAAGCGATTAAAGGCTTTCGTCACCGAAATGGTCAACCGGTAGACAACGCCCACGTGTTGGGACTCTTCCACAGAGTGTGCAAACTCTTGTTCTACAGAATCAAACCGGTGTTTGTCTTCGACGGTATGTGTCCTCAACTCAAGCGCAACACAATCGCGAAGAGAGCCGAACNGTGTTTGTCTTCGACGGTATGTGTCCTCAACTCAAGCGCAACACAATCGCGAAGAGAGCCGAACAGAGAGTGAAAGCTGTGGACAAATCTCGCGAGTCGTCGGTCAAAGTGTTGCACAAATATCTCTCGTCTCAACTCTCCTCGAGTGCTGCCAAACAGTTGCTGAGCAGTGAATCGTTGCCATCACTTGAATCTTCGTTATATCCGATGCCAGACAACAGTGACTTCAAGATATGTGAAGAGTTGAATGAATTGAATGAGAGCGACAAGAATGGCAGCGACGGTGACAGTGAATCGGAAGACGATTCCAATCGGCCCGTCGCTCATAGTTATAGAAATATCCAGAATTTGGACTTAATTGATGTCAATTCCGAAGAAATCAAATCATTGCCACTCGATATACGATACGAAGTGCTGACGGAATTGAAGGCTAAATACAAAGGATATCGAAATCAAGAGCTAATGCCCACTGAATCCAACGATTTCTCCAAATACCAAATGCAGAAACTGCTGAAGAAACGCAAACTTCAGTCAAAAATAGAGCAAACAATCAGCGAATTGAATGGTCAGCACTCGGAGGAAGTGATTGAGAAATTTGATAAAAAGGATTTCTATTTTGAGAGCCAATCGACTGCCGGACGTCTCATGTCGGATGAAAACACACGGTTTGTGTTCATTAAGAAATCGCAGACAACTTCTTCATTGATGAGCACTGAAGGCAAGAATCTTGAAACTAAAATGACAGCAATTACTGCACAGATTCCCTCCACATCCAAGTCTTCGGTGACTGATATCTTACACGATATTAATTCTGGACATTCAGACGATAAAGAACTCGATGTGAATCCTATAAACAATGCGAATAACTTTATCACAAATGAATACGATTTTAATTCTGATATACCTTTTAATGAATTGCATGAAACCATTGAAATATCGGACGAAAGTGATGTCGAAAGTGATCAACAATTAAATGTAAATAATTGTAACAAAAATGAGATTAAATCTAAATCGTGTGAAATTCAACCCCCAATTGACTCAAATCTCTTCACCAAAATTAAAACAGTGATTGAAGTGAGTAGTGATTCAGATAATGATTTTGTGGAGGTTTACCCGCCATCTGACAATTCTCTGTGCCAATCACTGGATTCAAGTTTGAAAGAAACGGAAACTTTAGAATTAAATCAAAAGAGTTCACAACTTATAGAAGAAGACGACAGTTTTGACAGTTTCAATGGATCCGATGATATCTGCATTGATTTTAACACTCAAACGATGTCTCTTCCAGAGAAGAATCAATTTAGTGTTGAAACAGAGAAAACGCCCAATCAATCGGAACCGAGTTCTTCGCAATCGATGCCTTCCGATAGTATTTCACGCGAAGAACTAATGGAATCGATTCGTGATGTGAATAAACAGAATCGTATGGCAAACAAAACCACTGACACAATGATGTCTGATTGTCAGGAATTGTTGAAATTGTTTGGCATTCCGTTTATTGTGAGTCCAACAGAAGCTGAGGCGCAATGCGCTGCTCTCGAGATGTTAGGTCTGACCGACGGTACCATCACTGACGACAGCGATGTTCTTCTGTTCGGCGCTCAGACGGTGTACAAGAATTTCTTCACTTCCAGTAAATTTGTTGAACTCTTTAAGAGCGTTGATATCGAGTCCAGATATGGATTGAGCCGTTCGTCAATGATTTGCATTGCATTGCTTTGTGGCAGTGATTATACGGATGGCGTCGACGGTGTGGGAGCCGTCACCGCCGCTGAGATATTAAGCGAATTTCCAGGCAATGGACTCAAACCACTCGTCGATTTCAAGGATTGGTTGACATCTAAACAGAAATGCAAAGACAAACGACCGGAGAATTCAATTCGAGCCAAATTCTTAAAGATTCGTCTCAACGACTCGTTTCCCAATCGAGTCATATTCGATGCATATATGAGTCCAACGGTCGACAATTCAAAGGAGAAGTTCTTGTGGTCAATGCCTCAACTCGAAGAACTCAGACGTTATGCGAGCCTTAGGTTTGGCTGGAGTTCAACCAAAACTGATTCCATTCTTTTGCCAGTATTGAAGAAAGTAAATGAAAAACAAGTATTGATTTTATTTACACATATTTGTAGAGTAAATTGGATTAGACTTAATGCTCACTATCATTACGTTTATCTTTCAGAGCCAAATGACAATTGATAACTACTTCAAAGTTCAGGTACAGCCGAAAGACACAGCAATACTAAGCAAACGATTGAATACAGCGATCAATAAATTGCGAGGAAAAGAGTCCGAATCGACGGCCAATCCATTGGTTCCCAACAAAACGAATTCATTGTCACAGAAAGTAAAAAATCAAAGAACGAAACGGAAGGTTAATGTGAATAAAAGCAAACCAATTGCCAGAGGAAAGAAAGTTCTCAAATCGACTGCAAGACATCAAACGCCACAAGAAGTTAATTTGTCCGAAAGTAGCACTGATTCCGAGTAATTCATACATCATTTCATTGAAATCTTTTTAATATATTAATACATAACATATATTCTTATATTCATTGCATATATTGTTTGAAGTTTTTAATAAAAGAAAGCATTTATACAATTTTGAAGTCGACTAATATTTTCGTTGCATTAAATGTTTAATTATTTTATGAAAAACACATTAAATGCCACTCAAAATGATTGGTGATTAATATCTAAATCAATCGTAATATACTTTATACTAATTATACGGCAAAACAATAGGCAGTGATTTGTTTTAAACTTAACTAAACATATGTTTTTAATTAAATTCATATCTAAATTAAATACATTTCGATCGAGAAATCACTGATAATTTCTGATAACATAAGGGATTTAAGAGTATGTCTAGGATTGAGTTCAGGCGCCGAGTTTGGTGTCGAGCTCTTCCCAGAACTTGCGGGCGGCGACCGCTTTGAAATAATAGCCACATTCGCAACGCTTCGGTTCACTCATATGGACCCACATGTAGTTCAGATGAGTGGCGTCTTCTTCGCACAGACAGCCGATCAGACGCTTGTCTTCAAAGGACGGCACGAGATTTGGCTGCTCTGTAACCATACAAACAAAGGGTCAGTACATCACAGACGGGAGCGGATAGTTGTGATGGCTGTGAGGGTTGCGATCATACCTTTAGTTCCGGGTCCGCGATGTCTGGGTTTGGAGCAAAAGGGGTCGTCAATGCCCTTCTCTTCGGCGAGAAGGAGCAGCTTCTCGAGTCCGGTCGCGTGCTCTATCTCGTCGGGCAATCGGATCTCAGACTCCTTCACATCTGTTCCGTCCACTCGTCGAAGTTTGCCGAAGAATTGACGCCGACTTTCGTACGAAGTGTTGCCCAACACTGCGGGCAATACATTGCAGCTCTTGAGCAACGATCGGGTGGTCACCGGATGTGACACTAAGCGCAACAATTGTGCCATCGATTCAATGCAAACGCTTTAATCGCTTTCAACCGTTAAATCAAATCAATTGTGATTTTAATAAACACTCAATTGAGTCGTCTATGGCTTTGATGTTTGCCTTTACTCTCGTATAGAGTGTCGAAATGTAGGCTTTAATGCATTCAACGCCTGTTTTCAATGCATTTCAATGCAATTCAATGTCTTTGAAGTGTTTGCGAAAACAGTTCTCTCTATTTGTTTACCAAAAACTCCATTCAATGGCTTATCGTTTGCCCAGAGATTACGTTACCATAGATTTCATACATAAATAACGCAACGCTTTGGACGTAATTTGTTGTACAGATTGTCAACACTTTGTGCTGAATCACGAAATCATCGGTTGGTTTGCTTCAAGTCTTTGCCCAGAGATTACGTTACCATAGATTTCATACATAAATAACGCAACGCTTTGGACGTAATTTGTTGTACAGATTGTCAACACTTTGTGCTGAATCACGAAATCATCGGTTGGTTTGCTTCAAGTCTTGTCTTTCAATTGTTATCATTTGATCCGTAAGTATAGATCCAGACGTGAAGAGTGAGTGACAGTCTTGTTGTTGACAGAGATATACTGACGATAAGGCGATGGAAGGGCTGATTGGGATCCGTTTCGATGGCTTCTGTCTGATGGCTTCGGACCGATTGAGCGCTCACTCGATAATAGTGGTGAAGAACGACGAGAAGAAGTTGTATGAATTGAGTGACCATTTGCTGCTCGGAGTGAACGGCGAGAGCGGAGACACGAATCAATTCGCGGAGTTTATTGAGAAGAATATTAAGTTGTATTCAATGAGGAATGGCTTTGAATTGTCGCCCAAATCGGCCAATACTTTCATTCAACGCAATTTAGCCGATTATCTTCGGTCGCGAACCCCATATATGGTGAACCTATTGCTGGCCGGATATGACACGATCGCCGATAAGCCGGAGCTCTATTTCATGGACTACTTGGCCACCAATTGTACGGTTCCGTACGCTATGCACGGCTACGGCTCGTTCTTCGGCACATCAGTGCTCGACAGGTATTATAAGAGCGACTCAACACAAGAGGAAGCGATCGAATTGCTTAAGAAAGTGGTCCACGAGATCCTACGGTTCCGTACGCTATGCACGGCTACGGCTCGTTCTTCGGCACATCAGTGCTCGACAGGTATTATAAGAGCGACTCAACACAAGAGGAAGCGATCGAATTGCTTAAGAAAGTGGTCCACGAGATCCAGAAGCGATTAGTGATCAATTTGCCCGCATTTCAAGTCTGTATTGTCGACAAACAGGGCGTCCGACAGTTGGACGACATTGTCTTCGACCCGATAGCCGTCGGACTCCACACTGTTATCCCACAGACGGGCCAACACGTGGTCCCAATGAGCCACTAATTGTTTCCTAAATTATTGCCTCTTTTCTCTGATTTTTACTTGTATTTCAAATAAAACATTTTTGATTAAAAGACTTAATTGTAATTAATTATTCAATTTAATCGATTTAAAAGACAATATTGTAAAGTAAAGTGGAGTCAAATGTTGTGATGATTCTAAAAGTAATCAAATGTCAAAATATTTGATCCAAAGAATTCGTGTCATATGCGGTGACTAAACATGTGATCATTTGCTAATAATGTTGTGTTAAATGTTTATCATTTGTTCACAAGTCGTCGATTATATTCAATAGATATCGCGTTAAACGACGGGAAAAAATGTTTGCTTTATCACTGAATTTTGGGTTAAATTTCAATATTTTAAATGATTTAAAAGTAATTTGATATTCAATTGAAGTGTTATTCTGTGGTGTAATACTAGACTAATTTCGACGCTCTTTTGGCGTTCAATTTCAACTCAATTATTTTGGTTTTGCCTATAATTACATAAACTATTGATTTGATATGTTTTTAGCGTTTAATTTGATATTTTTATTTTTACTAACGAAGTTATGCCAAACTATTTGAGTGCTATATTACCGATAGTAGTATTGAATATATGAATTTTTCGAAGTTAAACGATAACTTCGTGAATCCTATAGGAAATCATTGAAATATACTTATCTTTCTCCAGCCGTAAATACCAAATTACAAATCTGTATTTAAAATTTTTTTTTAATAGAATACATCTATTATCCCTTTACAAATTATACATTGGGACTATCTTAATAATTCTTATAGTTTAACCAGTAACCGTGATTCAAAATGTACTACTACCCCTTTAGGTAATCAATGATTCATGGGAAATTATCGTTTAACTTCGAAAAATTCATATGTTTTAACGGCAAAACAACAGCAATATCTATGAAACTATAGAGTGGTTTCTAGAATTGGCAAAATACAACATTTTTTGAAGTTATAGGATGTTTAACACAAGAATCCTTGTATACAAGTATTTAAACAATAATTGTTAATTATTAGTGATTGAAATGATATAACACGTATAATTAATACGTAAGATAAATGCATTAAAATTGCTTAATCTTTGTTTTAAAATATGATAATTTTTCCCCATTAGTACCAATATGTATGTCAGATATAAATAGATGGTAATAATATCCAAACATATTTGAATTTTGACCACAAGTGGACACCCCTTCCGAAAATAGTGTTAAGTCCAATAAGTCTGTCGGCTCGACGACTCTCTGGAACTGGCAGTGGTTTACATCACATTTTTTGGTTTGCAATTTAGACATTAGATGTTTATTAATCATTTTAAATAGTTATTTATACTTTCCCGACCCGTACTGTCCCGTTCCAGACATAACACCAAAATCATACTATCCTTAATGCTTTTCAATACGGGTTTTAGGGGCGGTTCGGTACTATGTCTGGAGCGGGAAATTACCAATAACTATTTAAAATGATAAATATTAAATAGTTATTAAATATGAGAAAGTATGTGATGGTTATATTTTATAAAAACTAATCATTTTAAATCTCGATTGATTACTTGTTGAAGGCGTTGAGCACTACTTTAAATTTTAAAGTTTAAAAGTGAATGCTTTAAATGGTTTGCAATTAAATTGCTGTATAATTAATTTATTGTTACTTTAAAAATACAAAAAAACTTGAATTCACAAACAGTGCCGCACTTATAGTGAAGATATGAAAATCAATTAATTATTTTAAAACATAGATTGCGATGAAATTCATTTTCAATTTGCAATAATTTCATATAATTTATAATATTAATGGTTTGTATTTTGATTTTTATAATTTTCTGTTAATTCATTAGTCAACATGGTCAATTTTTAATAACTAAAATATTTTTATTTTAATTATAAGTTGAGTTGTAGTATAAAAAATGGAAATTATATGTTAAAATAAAATATTACATTAAATATTTTCACAGAATACAGAATAACATTTAACAGAACAGAATGCAGTAAATAATATTTAAAAATTTTTATTATTTTTATTTAATATTTAAATTTTTTAAATTTCAATAAAAGATCCGATCATTGAATTCATAATGAATATTTAATATTTAATTTATAACAATATTTATTGGAAACTTAACATTTCTAAACTTAAAATTTAATGATTTTAAACGAAATACTGATTTCATTGTTTTGATAAAATATCTTAAGTCATATAACATTTGCGGACATAACTTAGAAAACTAAAACTATTTTAAACTAATTGTTTAATAGATGTAACACAATATGATATGGAAATGAAACTGTATTTATTGAGTTACCAAATGGTGCCAAACTATATCCACATTTGAAACCGGAGATAATTACATCTGAAGAGTCATTCTCTAAAAAGTATTTGGGAAATGCAATAAAATGGATGAAATAATATTTAAAAATCAATATGGTAAATCAAAAATATATACAAATTACCTTGTGTATAATCAATGTATATAATATCCTATACAAATAATTAACTTTTATTGCATTTCTAAAATATTGTACAAGTTACTTCATTTGATATTTGAAAAGCCATGGATAACATGACCCATACATACTTTGTAGGACCAGCTCTTCAGAGACATTATCCCGTTTTGTAGTTCAATAAATACAGTTTCATTTCCATATCATATTGTGATATATCTATGAAACAATTCGTTTAAATTACTTTATTTTAGTTTTGTTATGTTCCGCAAATGTTAAATTAATAATAGTAAGATTGTCATATCTTATAATCATTTTGATAATAAAAATATATTTATTTATATTTTATTGTATTTTAATATTCATGAAAAATCTTATTATCTTAATATTACAATATTTAAGTTATATTCAATACAATTATACTGTACTTAAAAGTTATAGAGAATTACAACCTTTTGTTTGTATTAAAAGTTAAATAGAAAATTGATTGAAATTAATTTAAGAATAAAAATATTTAAATAATTTTTCGGACTTATATTTAAGTCACATATTCTATAGAAACCTTCAAATAGTC
>CAJPIZ010001941.1:0-15029 GCA_905368565.1 Medioppia subpectinata | reverse complement strand
AACCACGTACTGTTGTATCTTTAAAACCTCCCAGAGAGATTTCTTAAGTAGGAGTGTATACAGTATTTATTACATTTATAAAAAGTTATACAGTATTCGTTTAACTATGTTATTTATTTTATTTCAAAATATAATTAGCTTCAAAACTTACCAAATAATTTCATGATTAATGTTGATGTTAATTTACCATTAATAAATTATAATTAAAGGATAATTACTATGTTGTAAATATAACAAACTTAAACTACTATTCACTTTTAAATTCATAAAATAATTTTTTTATTTAACTTTGTATTTATCAAGACAAAAGCTCCGATGGTCTGTTAAACCGCTGATGTTATTCACACGAGATGAAAATTTTCAGAATAAAGTTGAATATTAATTGGAATTTCTAATAGCAAACATAGGAATCTAATATAATAACACAAGTAGTCGTTTGGAGGGTTCATCTCCCTAAGAACCCTCTAGGTATATAAAGGTGATTCAACCCTTATTATATATATATACTTACGTCATCAACTTACCATTAATTACGTTGATCAATATTTTGCACAATCAATAACGCTATTAATGCGCTATTGTGCGCTTTTTTTTCTTTTTTTTAATTTTTTTATTTTTTTTTGTATTTTTTATGGGCACAACTCCAGTATATATTTCATTACAAGTCCAATGTGTGCTCATCGGACAGGGCAGGGCACAACTGCTGCAATTATTTTAATACAAGTTCAATGTGTGTGCATTGAACAGGGCAGGGCACAACTCCTACATTTATTTTAAGTACAAGTCCAATGTGTGCTCATCGGACAGGGCAGGGCACAACTGCTGCAATTATTTTAATACAAGTTCAATGTGTGTGCATTGAACAGGGCAGGGCACAACTCCTGCGTAATTTCATTGTCTAACGTGTGCTCGTTAGATCAGGGCATGACTTGTAGGTTTTAACATTTATTGGTGGTTCATAAGATATACATCCATATCCTCCGTAAGAACAAGTCTTAGGATCGTTAATTATATCTTTATAAAATTGATGATTAAGACTAACAGGTTGTTTGACAACTAATTCAACCTTTTTCATATTTTTATAAATTAAATCGCACGCATTGAAATTATCCTTTTTTATTATATTGTTAATATAATCGTAATAATGTGCATGTCGGTGTAAATAACCATCACATGTTAATACATAATCAAAAATATCATATCTTTTAGAAAATTTATCTATTAAAGTTTCAAAATATTCATTTTCATAACATAATTTACCACTATTGTTAATACTATCTATATTAATTTTTAATTTTTTTATACTTTTACAATCACGAATCGGTTTTAAAAAAGCAGGTAAACGAACATCAAAGTACATATCAAATATGCACACATCAAGTTCTTTAAGTTTATAATGTTTAAGTAAATATTTTAAAACAAATAATTGAAATTCGTATCTAATTTTTATTTGAAGGGAATCAATAGTTTTGTATTTTTCTTTTATATTTGAAATAGTATTAGATATTACAAGTATATCATCTTCGTAATTAAACTTATAGTCATCTAAATCTAACAAATTTATATGAGACATTTTTACTTACCAAGTTTTGGTTAGTTGAATCCAAGTTATTCGTCGAGCTGAACACGATGAAATGAAAAGCTTTGCTCAAGACAAGCACTATTTATACTAAATATGACGATAAGTTGAATCATTGTTTAATACAAATTATTGCATCATTGGTAATTCCAGTTAGTAACCATACGGATAAGTTAACTGACCTTTTAAATATCTTTTATCTGACGTAACTCTAAATTTTTTATCAAAATATCTTGTTTTAATTTGACTATGCCTATTCAAGTCGAATCGACGTTGTTGCACATAAACCGGTTCTGAATCTGGATTAGTTGCTAATTCAATGATTTTATTAAAATCTATACTTTGTTTGGCTAGATATGTCATTTGAATGCCTTTGCATTTTATTTCGGATTTTACCCCATCACCAGTTTGTACACTATACCCATAATTTTTAGGACCTAACGATGCAAACTCAATACATTTTGCGTTTTCACCATAATTTTTTATAATCTCATCAGTTAAATCACCTAAATAATCACCACATTCAATTTCAGGGTCATTGACATTTCTACAATATAACACGGAATCTGTATCATGATATAAGAGACTATATGGTCTAATTAATTCTATTTGGTTCATTAAATTGTACAATTTAATACGAGCATATGCCGTTACAAAGCTAGCAACAGTTAAATTAAATTTTCGCGCTTTTGCCATTTCATCATTTTTATACTCCCAAGTTAAAATCATTGTATCGTCTGTAACCATAAAATCACCTTTAATTTCTTTTTCTTTATCTAAGACTATGTCATAGTAATCACTAATAGATTTAATTATTTCTGTCTGTGTTTGATTCGGTCTTTGAGCAAATTTGCCCCAAAATGAATTAAGCATTATTTTAGCTAACCAACGTAAAGTCTCATTCTTTTCAATTTTATCATAATCCAATTCTACATTTTCTTTATTTTTATAATTACCTATATATTTTCTCTTATCCTCTTCAGTGACGCACCAATTAGGCCAACCCGATGCTTGCTGCTTTATTTTAAGCCACATATCAATATATTTAATAAATTTATTTTCATTAATATCGCATTTAAAATTTAATACTTCATATATTTCTTTTATTAAATACCCCTTTTCGATAGCTAAAATTAATTCTTCGCTTACCCATGTTCCTATGAATGATCGATCTGTGCATGTGCATTCATCTAATTTATTTTTAGCGCATCCAACACATAGAGGAAATGTTAATTTTTTGTTAACTACGACAGGCAATACAGGTAAGTATAACCCTTTAGGGGCAATTACTTTACATTTAATTATTCCGAAATAACTTTGTAATGTATAATCAAAATTTTTGTTAATTATTTCGGGGTGGCCTACAGGATAAGGAAAATATTTTAAAACAAACGGATAAAGACTACAAAAATCTAAATATTTGATTTCCTCATCGTCATTTATTTGTTTATAGTATTGTATATTATTAGTTCTACCACCAAAAAATGCATCTCGAATATTTATTGGGCCTATTTTATTTAATGTTTTATAATATTTAAATCTTGTATTATAATAATTTTTTAATTCAGAATTTTCAGATATATTTTTACTCAATTGACAACCCCATAAATTAATTAATGTATAATTCTTTCTTAAAAAATTTAACTTTTCAATAATTTGCTCGTATCGTTCATTCAGACTATAGGAATCACCTCTGGATACTATATACTTTTGTGTTCTATCAATAAATTTTTGGCATAAGCATCCATGCCAATAACAGCCTAAAAATTCATAAACGGTATTGTTATTTTGGTCAAACCCATCCACCCAATATTTCCCAATTCTATATTCTCTAATTAGTTTTACATTATCAATTTTCTCAATCCAATCTAACCAACAATTACTGGCAATTGAAAAAACTTTAGATTTTTTATAACCCCCAATAGGTGTATTAGCTAATTCATTACTATTTAAAAATAATGTAGTAAATGTTTCCATGGCAATAGATGCCAAAGTAAAAGACCGAGTTATAGGATCTAAGCCTGTAATATCTTTGAAAGTTTCTCTAAATTTTATAACACACTTTAATAATATATCTACATCATTAATACAATAATTAATTAATTCATCTTTAAAACACCAATCATTTCTATCTAGTTGTGTTTGATACCATTCTTCAATTTTTGTCTTTTTTTCTATTGACATATATTCTAATCCAAAATATTCCAAATCTGGAATTTTACCAATATAAGTATAATTTGAACGCTTATTAAATAAATGAGGAAAATCACCCTTTTTAACAGATATATCTAACCCTAATGCGTGAGGTAATTTTTCTAACGATTGCAAGAAAAAATTTAACGAATCCAACATTTTTACATTACCACACTTAATTAATAATATTTTTCTACCTCGTAATATAACATCCACTTTATCATAATATCTATTCCATAATTCTCTCAACACAAATTGCGCATCATACGCGCGAGCGTTATGTGCAAATGCATATATTAATGATTTAGTTTTCTCAGCTAAAACAGCTAGATCTTGAAATAAATAATCTACAAATAATTTAATACAATCTGAACCAAAGTAAATGTTGGTTTTTTGTTTACAGATTACGCAATTTGACCAATCTTTACATAAATCACATTGAACTTTAGAAATTAACAAATTTGGTACATGTTCTAGATTTTCCTGTGTGCATTCAATATCATATGAAACTATAAATTTATTAATTTTATCTTCAGTTACCAAATCGTTAATTAATTTAGGCTCAATGTAACAATAATGAGGTTGTGTAATATATTGTTTCCCGCATTTATTACATCTGAATTTTCCACATACATGCTCTTTTTTCCCTTTATAATTTAAATTACAAATTAAACAATTTTTTAAATTTTTGCATAAATTATTATTTTTATGATTTGTAAAGCAACAATCATTCTTTAATTCTCGATTACATTCCATGCATAATATCTTTTCATTGGTACCGGAGTTACATACTGAATAACACGCTGAACATTTAAAAGGACATTTATGATCAGTAAATGTATTGTAACCGTAATGACATGTAGTGCAAAAGTAACCGTTACCATAATATCCTTTAATATTTACAATCGAGTTATAATGTTTATCATTATACTGTATATATATTTTATTTTGATTATCTGGACCTTTAAATAGTATATTATATTTATTCAATGAATCAATTATGTATATTTGATAATTATTTAATTTACTTTGAATTATTTTCCATTCTTCTATGCCAACAATCTTATTAACTTCCATATCTATAAATCGAGCTAACTGTTCAGCCATATGTAATTGTTTCGGTCTATCTGATCTAATTATGTAACGCCAATCTTTTCTATTTAAATTATTTTTATTATCGCAATAATATTTAGATACAGATAACGCTCTAAATGCACAAGTTGCATCATCATTAATTATAGTTACAATTGATAATTTAGATTTATTGATTTCGTCAATAGTTTTAGGTGCTTTAGGTAAAGCTTTTTTACCTGATCCCACCATATTTTTAGTAATTGAAACAACTAATTCAAACTGGCCATTTAATAGAAATGATTTGAAACTTTGAATAATTCGCTCAATTCGGTTAAATATAGTTATAATATCAAAATCAACTACTTTTCGGGGTGCAATAAATATTGGAGTCTCCATCTCTGGGTGTATTAATGAAATTGAAAAATAATCTTCATTTTCTGCGGATTGTAAGCTACTTTGAATTAAATCTCCTAATTTATCGATGAATTCTATTTTTACATTATTTAAATTAACTTCTGATAATACATTATGTTTTAAAATGAATTTTGATTTATATTCTGTTCTGTTAAATCTATCGTATGTTTTTTTAGAGGTCCCATTTAAAAGAATTAACTCAAGCCCCGTATTCATTTTTAATAACTATAAATTTAATTTGTAAATTGATTTACTTCTATTATAAAAATAAGAGTGTGTATGGCAACTTCCGCAGCAATTTAAGTTAAAAGTGAATGTATTGAAATGTTTAGCATAAATCGGGATATATGTATGTAATATTATAGCTTCTTCACACAATCTATCACTGCTTTCTACGCTATATATAGTTAACTTTAAAACTTTTAAACTTTTGCAATTCAAAATTAAAGAAAATAAATACTTTAAATTAATATAAAATTTTTCATCAAAATATTTTACATGTAAAACTTTAAATTTGTAATATTTGATAAAATTTTTAAAGATAAATAAATCAAAACTGTCGTTAATAATAATATCAAAGTTATAAATGCTTTTACATTTACTTCGAATACTTGAAAAATAGTTAAATATAAGACGTTCAAATAGTCTATGATTACAATAAAAATAATTTACCTTTAATGTTGTGATGTGGCTGTTTGCAAATATGACTTCTTTCCACTCTTTGGAAACGCACTCAAATTTGATTCGATCAAAGAAGTCTAAATGTGAAAGTATGAGTTGTGTAAGGTCCCAACCAAATCTGTCAAATGAAGATCTTCCGAAGCGAAGTAATAAACTCATTGTGAACCCAGTTTACTTGTGACTACGATATATATACTCTTAATACCATTACATCATTTAATATTTCAACCAATAGAAATTTTTATATATTTATCAATGATTTTTTTTACCCAAAACCGGTTACGAAAAATATGTACGACAAGTTTTTCTAATACACCGGCGGCATATAGGGCATATTCTATTAAAACGATCTATACTTCTTTCACAACCTGTACAAATCTGATGACCACAGCCAATTAAAACAACCCCAATCTCGTATTCTAAACAAATTTTACATGTTAATTTTTCATTATCAGCAATTGTAAGGGTAGAAGTTTCTGGTATAGCAACGGGTGTAGTATCAGAATCAATTATATTTCTATTCCTATTTCTATTATAATTTTTAATAGTGTCATATAATTCATCAAAACTATCAAATGGGCCTATTTGTTCATCATATCTTCTATTCAGTATCACTATTAATCCAGGGTATGTAACTAATTCTAATTCTAATGCATGTACAACTATATCATCCTTTAACCAACCACGTACTGTTGTATCTTTAAAACCTCCCAGAGGATGTGAACGGTTGTTATTTGATCTATGTGGTATATCATATTCATTATCACTATCACTACCACCAACTATATTGTTATTCCTTGCTGTCCTTATATATATATCTACAACTTCTTGTAATTCATTATACGAACGAAACGGTCCTTTTCCGCTATTCCATTTGAGAGTCATTACAGCTTTTAATGTATTATATTCACAATATTCTGAAATTAACATTTGAACTGCAATATCTTCATTCAACCAATTACGTACATTAGCATCTCTATAACCTAAAGCACACGGGTTTTCAACAACATCGCGATATCTCCGAATGGTTTCAATAATAAATTCTAACCCTTTAACCTCCATTATATATTTACATGTCGGATACCCATTTACATGCTCTTTCCACGCATCATCCCATATTTCCCAATTTGATAGCTTACCTTTACATGTGAAACATTGTACGCAATCGCTAATACCAAGAGAATAAAAACCAGCATTTGCTAACGAAACTGACGACACATAATATAATGTATTCCAATCTTCGCAAAATGTTGCAATTCGCTCTTCATACGTCTCATATGTAGGCTCTGAAATAGTCAGCACAACTTGTGTAACTTCTTCCATGATGTATAATGATTGTACATACTAACAATCATGCTATTATATACGAAGGGATGAAACTTGTTTTAGTTGTTTAGGAGTAGTTTAACCAATCAAATAATTTTATTTATTTTAACATGATTTCATTGACGTTGACGTCATTATATATAAACAGATGAAACTTGTTTTAGTAGTTTTCAGGTTGTTTAACCAATCAAAAGATTTTATTTATTTTTCAATGATTTCAATAACGTTGACGTCATGATATATCTATGTATAAAACTAAACGAACATTTGAAAAAAATCAGTATTACTCATGAAAATGGGAAAACGATTCGTTAACGGTGAACCAAAACACATCTATAGTAACTATGTATTTAATTGTATTTATTGTAAAAACAAGTTTTATAGTGGTGAATATGCGTATCATCTTGTCATATGTGGCAAAAAATATATTTCATCATCATTTGAACAAAAGAAAATTGATATTGTATTGTATTTTTTGGGTAAAAAGGATCGTGTAAATATTAATTGTCAACTTGTGGACGAGTTTCTTATGGTCGCCAATTTGTATCAATTCTTTTATGAATTACGCAGATCACATAATTTAAAGTTTGCTATGGATTGCTTGGCTGAAGAAACTAATCGTATTCAAAAATTGCTCTTATGTACGTTTGGAGAAGAAATGGCTTCATTTTCTTTACCGATATACCCTGATGTGTTGGCCGGAATGGTTGATTGCTACCAAAATATGGAAAGAAATGGACCACTTCGGTCATATTTATTCAGCCAAGATCTCGATGACATTAACAGCGCGTACTATCAAAAAATATATAATAATCAAATGTTTCGACATTCCGGATATGACCCACATATTATTTCAACATGGGGGGATGGGGGTTTTTCTAATTATTCTAATTAATCAAACATATTTTTATATTTAACAATTTTATTTAACTTAATCTTATATTATCATAATTTACAATTCTGTTTGAATTATTTAATGTACAATTTAATTGTAACATTTTAATTAAATTTTCAATAATTATTAATTTATTCATAATACCAATTGTTATTATACATAAAATAATTAATATGCTTATTATAATTAATTGTAAATAATCTTTAATAGATTTAAATTTATTGTAAAAATCAAATTCCATTTTTAAATAAAAATATAAAATGTTCACTTCCTAATATAAGGTTTAATTTCTTGAATAGCATTTTCAAAAACATCGATTAGATGCGCGCGTGATTTAAAACCAGTGCCAAATAGAATACCATTATGTGTGAGAGTTAACTTTTTGTCTTTAACAATATATTTTAAAGATATAAATAATTCAGGTGAATAATCGCATTGTTTTTTTCTATCGATGCATATTTGGTTTATATCCACTTTATCTCCAAATTTATATACAGCACAATAGTTTGTTATACAAAACTTGACCAGTTTTGTTTCATATGGCCCTATATAACTTAATGTAAACACAAGCTCGTTAGCTGCAAACTCTAATTCCAATTCAGATTTCCCACCAGTCATAACAACTACACCTGTATTGTAGAGCATAAAAGTCAATTTGCTATCATTATATTTTGCAGTCAAACCACTAAATCGTTTAGGGTCATATTTTTTATTGGTTAATATATCATAAAAATCATTATTTAAAATTTCATATAAATTTAAATAGCATCCAATATTAAATTTAGCACAAATATTCGTGACTGTCACGGTAGGATCCATAATTCAAACTAAGGCATTTGAACTTTTAACCGGATTTATATCATGTTTTAATCTCAAGAATAAACTCGTTTTTATAACATCATGCTTTAATTTCATTGGTTGACTGGTATAAAATCATGTTTTAATCTCAAGAATAAACTCGTTTCTGTAACATCATGCTTTAATTTCATTGGTTGACTGGTATAAAATCATGTTTTAATCTCAAGAATAAACTCGTTTTTATAACATCATGCTTTAATTTCATTGGTTGACTGGTATAAAATCATGTTTTAATCTCAAGAATAAACTCGTTTTTATAACATCATGCTTTAATTTCATTGGTTTAAAGTTTTCACTTTCTCGTATAAAAACGATGGGTACTGGAGACCAAATCACCATTTGCTTCAAAATGTACACTTATAACTTTCGAGATATAAGTTTATTACATAGACGTATGTCTAAAGTATGGTACAGTTCGACCAATGATTATACTCATAATCAGTTCTATGAGTTTTACAACAGTTTTGTATCTGGTGTTGATAAACGAATGTTTCATCATATTATCAAACATGGATTTACTGGATTACCAAAACTTTCATTTGGCGCTAATATTTCGTATCGATTACTTGAACTTTATCAGCAAAATCTTATGGAAGATTTGATGTTTGAAATCGTTTGGTATTTGGAGGTGGGAAACATAGGACGTCCAAGATCTGAGCAACGAATGGACAGCGAATCATGTGAGCACAAGTGTCTGGATGTGATGCGTAAAGACTGCGATGAAAGCGTTGTCATAAAGAATGGCTTCAACTACCGCCACCCAAACATCCCGTTTATTTCGGCGGAGATTGACGGTCTTGGGTACGTCAACAAAAAACCGGCGTTCGTTGTGGAAATTAAGTCGATCGCAAAACTAAAGAAGCACAACATTGATTTTTACTTTGGTAATGGTAATCAACAATTGGATAAAGTCAGACGTGCTGAGAAAGTGGCCCAAAATCGGATGGACAACTATATTCGATACAACGGACGGCGCTGGAGAGTACGGCGACATTCTCCATATTATCATCAACTCCAGATGTCAATGTATGCTTTGGATTTAAAATACGGTTTTTTGGTATTTTATTGTAAAAAAGATAACACTTATTTAAGTATTCAGGTTGACAGGGACTATAATTATATAACTAATACTTTACCGCTTATTGAAACTATTTATTTCGACTACGCTCTTTCATATATTCATCATTTAAATAAATAAACATTTTTTTTATTTTTAAAAACATATTTTATTCAATATTTATATAATACATACAAATGTAACTTAAAAATTAAAAAATTAATAAATAAAATTTATATATTTGTAATTATTCAATGTATTGATTAACATAATTGTATTCAGAAAAGTTTGTAGGGATGTCAAGCTCTACAGCTCGGGTAATTAACTTATTTTCAATATCATTTATGTTAACTAATAATTTACTAATTTCATCAGCATCGATCAATACTTTGCGTTCTGACTCGTCATATCTTTTTAAAGTAACCAATACTTCATTTAATGTCTTGTCAATCTTTATGATTCTATTGCCATGTTCAAGTGTATATAAACGTTTTTCATTAGATACTATAGCATTTTTAAACCATTCAAATTCAGGTACCAATAATGCTATACCAGCCTTAGTACAGCGACCTTTATATGTTTGACGTAAATCAAATATTAAACCCATATCTCTACTTTCCAGCACTTGAGCTAATTTAAAATCTTTATCTTTATTATTGCTTAAGTTCAATGCATAAATAGATTTCCACATGTTTAACATTTTGCATTACTTTGTTACATATTTTGGTTACTATTATACTTTTCATCCAATACAATTTGCATAGATTTAATTTCTCTATATAAATGACATGCTTTTCTATATGCACAAATAAGTTGCCTGTTGAGTCTCTGATATTGCCTATTGTAGTGTCTGTTATAGTTATTAATATATGGTTTTTTATGAAATGCACATAAATATGAATCATTATATTTTTCTTGTATCTCTTCATACGAAGGGAAATTCAAATCTGTTTCCAAATCAATACATGGGATACCAAGTGCTTGAAGAATATTACCCATCTGGTACCCTTTGAACCCAAATAAGGGTTTCTCTTCTGTTGCTATCTGATTATACCACATACTTAAAACATCTCCAACATTTATAGATTTAGGTATATAACAATAGTTTTTAGGGTTAAAAGGTTTATAATGTAAACCATGTATATTATTGATTGCATAAATTACAATCTGTTGATCTTGTTTGGATAAATCACCCCAATCAATATCTGTATCGAGCTCTTGGCATTGACCAATGCCGTCGCCAACGATCGCTATTTCTCTGGGTACAAATTTATCTGTGAACTGATAGCCTTGACAATCTACGATAGCACAAATTTTATCCATTTTTAATTACGTCGACGTCTTCTTCTTCTTCTCCTATTATTAACTCTTCTTCGTTTAAGAACTAATGACTTTTTACGTATTGTGCGACGTCGCCGTTGGATGCGTCTTCGTCTTTTAATACGTCGTCGACCCTTACCTTTTTGATTGTATAACGGATTTGTAAACGATAAATTTGGAGTCGAATAACTTTTGTATGTATCTTCAGTATCAGGTAATACCGAATTTAAACTAGCGTACGATCTTAAACGTTTGTATCCTTTTTTTCTTTTACGTAATTTCTTTAAAAAATTAAATTTTGAACGTATTTTATCCATGGTAATATATAACATTACAAAGTTAACTTACTATTATATACTTTTAATAGTTATTAAATCATTAAGACATTGATTGTTACTATAAATACTTAAGAAATCTTTAAATGAAACTAAATTACACATTAATTTTATAAATAAAATACAATACAAACCACAATTACTTGAAAACATACATTGAATTATATTATTATTGTATATTAATGTATTAATTTTATTAAGTTTAGAAAACGCCAATACTTCGCTTATAGGAGATCTGCCGAATGAATCAAAATACTCAGCAATATTATCTTTTGTTATATATAATGCAACCCAATGCTCGCCTGGTTTATGTGATTGATCTGTATTTATTATAAACCCTATGGGTCTTTGATTATAAATTTGTAATGGTAATAAATCTCGTGCATATGTTCCTTTAAAGCATTTGAGATCTTTAAGTAGATTATTGATTTCAAAAGTATCCATTTTTAAATATATCAATATATAATAACTATTATTAATTAATTATAATCTACAATTACATCACGATTTGCATCAATCTCAATTAAATTATCATATTCGCAGTACATTATAATGTTAATATTCTTAGTTAACGCATTTTTAAATTTTAAATGAAGACGCATTGACCCGAATTGAGTAGGATTAACATAACCTGATTTATTACAATCATCTATGGGATCCGGTGCTAGATTAAAACCAAATATTGTATTACCATTTTTGTATTCTTTATAATCCATACACAAATTTGAATCGGTAGTTAATTGATTTAACGCGTCATAAAGACCAATATATTCTCTTGCATATAAATTATTTGCAAAGTCAGGAGTGTACGGTATAGAAGGATATTGAATGCCATCGATAGACAACGACATGTAATTTAGATCATAATGTTGAAAATAAAAAGGATTTTTCGTTATTGATCCAGTAACTGCATCATGATCAACCATTGTTATAAAAACTCGTCTAGGAATTTGGCCTATAATACAATTATCTAAACTAACTTCACTTAGTGATGAATTTACAGTAAATGATTTGACATGACCTCTCATTATAGGATATTTTGCTGTACCTTTCGTTAGTGCTAGATTTTGAGCTTCGACAATATTTTGATTTACTTTTGATTTTGTTATATATAAAATACATTCTTTAAAATCTACTTTTCCGCTAAGTGTGTCAGTTTTATTCCATAAATAGAAGTCAGATGCATGCGGCGTTAATGTTAATTTAAGTTTAACTCCTCCGAGTAAAGCTTTTGGTTGGAAAGCTAAATCTAAATTTAATTTTCCAATCAGTACAATATCTACACCACTACCATCAGCTTTAAATGTAGTAGGTTTTATTAATTTTGATTGATCCTCAAACATCTCATCTTTTTTGCTCTCATCGTTATAGAAACCAACTGCAGACATGAAGCCCACTTTAGCACTCTCTGTAAATCCTAGATAATTTTCAAAAAATGCTTTATACGGATATAATTGGGATGAAAATGTAATAGTTTTTCCATTAATTTCTAATTCTACACTTTTAAATAACGAATGGAGATAATTATTAACTGGTTGTATTTTAAGCCAATCTGCATCTACTAATCCTGTAACTGTACCAGCTTTGTTTCTCAAATTAACATGTAATTTAAATAATAATAGAGTTTCTTTTAATTGAATATACTCATCAATGGCCGATGTTACAAAGATTTCAATTGGGGCAATGTTATTTGCAGTTATTGGAGCAATAGGTCTATGCTCTGTAACTATATTCTTATTTATAGTTAATTGAGTAGGAGGTACTGAAAAAATATCAAACTCTGGTAATGTCGTAATGTGAGTCATTGTTGTGATTTATTTTATTTAATTATTTTCGCTTCCTATTATAAGATTTTCTTTTTTGTTTTTTCTTTTTTATTTTAGGTTTAATACTGAATGGAGCTTTTCGTTTCCTATGGCGACGAGGAATCCCTGATCCTCTTTGAATTTTTGATTTAATATGATCTAATGTTGTAGTGGCAGCACTTTTGCTTGCATCTACTAATCTTGATTTAGCAGAATCACCTACATTTTTTCCTTCAATTAAATCCTGTGAAAACCCTATAGCTGATGGTAAGGCAGATTTTAATAAACTTGGTGCTAAACTTTTAATAAAACTTCCAATCCCGCCAAACAATCGTCCAAAAAAACCATGACCTCTTTGAACCCTGACACCTTGAAAGGCAGCAAGTCCTGTTCCAATTTGATTATTATAATATTGTATATATGGATTTGACATTTTACCATTTTCAGACAAAGCGCATTCTATTATAAACTATTCGCTAAATTTTCTCTTTCGTGTTTTTTGCCTAAAGTGTAAAACACATATAGTACGTCCATACAAAAATGGGATCCGTTCACCTGTATCATCTTTAATATCAATTTCAATGCTTTCAAATTCACTGGAATTTACAGGGTAATAATGAATATCAGGATATGTACGTACTATTTGTTCACCAAATTGCGATTTAGGAGGAACTTCAATAAATCTTAATAGCTGAGTAACACTATTACCTACAAATGAAGGTTTAACCAAATCACAGTATAGAAATAAAGAATGCAAGCAAGAATTTACTTCTGGAATACCTGTTCCATATATAGTTGATTTATTATAATCTCTAGGTAAATTTGGCATAAATTTTACTTTACTCGGTGCAGCATTATAATCTGTTACAAGTTTATCTAAATACGCTTGACAGTGCTTATCAAAATCTTCTTTATTTATTCCCATCATTCTACATAAATCATATGTCATTTCAGGAAACACATAACCATATTTATATTTTTTCAAGTGACATTCTATATTTTTAAAATTTGTACTTTGATTAAATCTAGGTAATTCAATCGGAATAGCTTTAGATAATTTTGTTTCATAGGTAGTATTTAAGTTCATTTTGTCAATTTCTTCTTTGAGTTTAGTACCAATTTCACTTGCCATAATTGCTTTTTGCTCTGCATCAATGTTATCATCTTTATTTGTTACCTCCCAAAATTGAGCTCTCTCTTGTCGAAGTTGATCCAATACCTGAGGATCAGGTTTTGTTGCTACTAAATCAGTAAACTCACTTTGATGCTCTCTTATATACCTATGTCTCATTCTGTCTTTTGTATTTTCCTTATCTTCAAGAACTTTAAGAGCAGTATTAATGGTTCCTATAAGACTATCTATATCATTATATGAACCTCTTTTTACAATCACAGGATAAGGAAGATAATGTATACTTCCATTCATGAAATATTTAATTTTAATTAATTCTCTATATGGAATATTATACCACGAATTTGTATAGCTAATTGT
>CAJPIZ010001940.1:0-12145 GCA_905368565.1 Medioppia subpectinata | reverse complement strand
CTCTCTCTCTCTCTCTCTCTCTCTCTCTCTCTCTCTCTCTCTCTCTCTCTCTCTCTCTCTCTCTCTCTCTCTCTCTCTCTCTCTCTCTCTCTCAACTGCCGCACCAGTAGTTTAGCCATTGATAAGCAAATAGTAATCAGATTTTTTCTCTCCGACAGTCGCATGTCGTGTGTGTTTACTGTATGTGTCGTGTGTTTAATGCTATATCTCTTTCTCACTTTAAACGACTGAACACAACAAATACGGATTGAGAGCACCGGTAGTTGACAGACACCGATAGTATGGGCCATAGAGTGGTAGCTGTTGTTCAGGACATACATAACACATACAGATTCAGACAAACACATCTCAAATTGAAATCTCTTGAGCCATAGAGAGAGAGAGAGAGAGAGAGAGAGAGAGAGAGAGACCAGGAAAAGGAGTCTTATATGTCTGAGCACTTAATACTAGTGACTATTTTTTAAGACCAAAAAACATATCCAATAATATAGTTATTATATAAAAGGGATGGTTATTATATTTGGTGAATCAAAAAATACCCCGAGCATATACTTCAATTGTACACTATGTGAATGCGAGGGATTAAAATTACACTCTAGGTAACAGATTTGGCACATCGATAAGTGCCACCGTTAATACTACTGTCCATTTGGTGGGGCACGCCGGTGGAGGGTTGTCCCATCGATCTAGATATTTAGTATTTTTTATCGGTAATACACAATAAATATCGTATGTATTGATACAAAAGCGGTATTATTGGAAAACGATCATGATAAAACGCGTCCGGGGTCGATTTTCATCAAATCCATTTATATATCGTATTGCATTTCAATTGATTTCAATGAATTTTACCTAAATCTTATAATTTTTGTTTGCAGTAAGATATTTGACAATAAGAAAAATACGGAATATTTTTTTGGGACAATTTTTTCTTATTTCTTATGCATTTATATAAGTCTCTCTCTCTTTCTCTCTCTCGTACTCACTCACCATTATGTCTGTGTTGACAGCAGTTGAGTACCATTTGGCAGTAGGTTTTTGACTATCAAAGAGAGAGAGAGAGAGAGAGAGAGAGAGAGAGAGAGATCTCTCTCTCTCTCTCTCTCTCTCTCTCGTACTCACTCACTCACCATTATGTCTGTGTTGACAGCAGTTGAGTACCATTTGGCAGTAGGTTTTTGACTATCAAAGAGAGAGAGAGAGAGAGAGAGAGAATGATAGGAACGACAGGCCTGTTATATAATGAGCACTATTATTGCTCTCTCTCTCTCTCTTTCTCTCTCTCTCTCTCTCTCTCTCTCTCTCTCTCTCTCTCTCTCTCTCTCTCTCGAGGAATGCATTCATATTGTATAAGAGATTTTGCTTTTACTCTCACTATTGTATAACACATATTGTTATGTCTGTTGAGCGCATCCAACAGGTGTTGTGGGAGAGAGACGTCTGGCTATACATTACAATTCAAATGAAAGTTTTTTTATACACCAACCGATGCTCAACGATAGTTAAGGTGCAGCAAAAATTTATATAGATATATGGACCAGGTGCAGGCGACCCTGGTGCCACATTGCACATCGCTATGTAAAGGCCCAAAGCCCCCCTACCTGTGCCCCCACACAACGCCCAGCTATTCGTTACACAACACACCTATAGTTTTTTATGCGTGAATACATTGATTGAATTTTTTGTTTGATGCGAGTATTTGAATATTTTTAAACAAATAGCCCACTGATGAAAATTTTTTACCATAGACACATACATTTATTCATGTTTGCACCATGTACACATACACACTACCCCTCCCAACAGCCACCCGCTAGTGTCCAAACACTGGCCCATAGGGTACATCTCATATGTATTATGTATTGTTCATTCAAACGGGAGTTTTTAAAAAATATTTCAGTAGTTTATGTATGCATTGATAACCGATTGATCGTCCGGTGCTCTCTCTCTCTCTCTCTCTCTCTCTCTCTCTCTGCAGCTGCCCTTCAAAAATGTGTACATATATTTTGCATACCATCGCTCAAGACGTGTGTATACTAATGTCTTAAGTCTATGCCTACACTCCTGGACCCCATCCCCAGCCCCTCTTCAAAGACGACCAGAAAAAACTTATTTCTATACTTCTTATAGTATACCAAACAATAGGCAGACAAACGTCTGAACGAAAAAAGGCTTATTTATTGTTACGACAGTCACTGCCGAGAGAGAGAGAGAGAGAGAGAGAGAAAGAAAGAGAGAGTAAAAAACTTATTTCTATACTTCTTATAGTATACCAAACAATAGGCAGACAAACGTCTGAACGAAAAAAGGCTTATTTATTGTTACGACAGTCACTGCCGAGAGAGAGAGAGAGAGAGAGAGAGAGAAAGAAAGAGAGAGAGAGAGGTACTACCGATCCATCCATCTCTACACCACTACCAGTGCCAACATCTGTCCCATTCTAGTGGTGGCTATTGTTTGGTCGGTACTCACTGTAAGGGGGAGAGAGAAAGACACATATATACTAACATACATACAGTGCCACACAGTTATGCACGCGCTGTATGTTTGGGCGGTTTTAGTTAGTAAGAGAGAGCGAGATGATGGTAATTCTGAGCCTTCTCTCTCTTGGCCAACAGCCCCCAAAGATGATAGAGGGAGAGAGAGACCAAGAGAGCACTTTTCCTGTTGACAAAACAGAAGTACCGTTGCTTTTTCTAAGGGCCCGCAAAATAATGTGTACTCCCGGCGCATATTTGCTCACCATTTGCATACGGGAGAGAGAGAGAAGGAGAGAGAGCACAGTAATTGAGAGCACCGATGTTACAACTAGTAGTTATCTCCCATTCTCTCTCTCTCTCTCTCTCTCTCTCTCTCTCTCTCTCGTCAAATACTTCTGGTTTAGTGAACCTTTTCAGTGTCTCAATGGAGGGGTTGGGGTGTGTGTGAGGAGGAGAGGGGGTATACATAATATGTACGTACGGACCAACACGAGTCCGATGGGGCGCACAGATGGCATTCATACGAGACGTGTCTCTCTCCCCCTCCCTGTGCTCTCTCTCTCTCTCTCTTACTAACTAAAACCGCCCAAACATACAGCGCGTGCATAACTGTGTGGCACTGTATGTATGTTAGTATATATGTGTCTCTCTCTCTCCCCCTTACAGTTCTCTCTCTCTCTCTCTCTCTCCCCGACCAAATCTCTAGCGTATTGTTAACACGCGCTTCGCATTCAAATGCTCGCGCAATAAGTGCTGCCATTTCTAGCTATACTTATAACAAGTAGTTATACCCTGTATTTCGCACGTGATTTATATTGAAATTTTTTATATATATAACTTTATGAATAGTGTAGTGTATGAGTGCTCCCAATGGAGTGGTTGTGATCAATACCTCGTACCGTATGCTTGAGTGCCAGTGCCTATCCATCCCTGGCCTCTGTCGCACCTAAAGCCCCATATATTAAATGCTGCGCTTGGGTTAGGCCACTAGTGCTGTACCTGTGATTTGTTTTGTTGCATTCATTGTATGTAATATTAATTGATTTATTAATTCCTCTTCACTGACGACTACGACCAGTGATGTGTGTGTTTAGGGGTAGGGATCGGGTGTTTAGGGATAGGGATAGTGACAGCCCATAGAATATATTGGTGTATCTATCATAATATTATTATCATAGCTACTGATTATTGGTATCATAAATGCCACTCTCTTATGGGTGTGTGATATTCACACTATACTGTGTGCTAATATGGGATATAAAATTTTGCTTGATAACTTTATTTTTTTAATTACTTTACTTTTTGACATTGATGTTTTATATAATTGTGCTAATAAATTGTATTATTTTTGTGTTTTATCTAGATTTTAATATCAAAAACAATATTTGTCAAGTGAAACATTATGGTCGACACACAGACGGACAGACAGTCGGAGAGACAAACGGAATCTCAGGTGAGAATTGTAATTGAATTATTTATTTTAAACAAGTACAACACTATTAATATACAGTACATTAGCATAATCATTTAAATATACGCTAATTAAACACTGTTAACTTTATATGAGTTTTATAAAATATTAAATTAACTGTTCTATGACTTGTTACATATAAAATTGTAGTTTAGCTTACTGTTACAAATTGCCCTTAATAATTATGCAATTATTATATGAACGAGTTATATTTAAAATTAATTGATAAACTATCGCACAATTGCTATAATCAATGGATTACAACAATCATTTGCAGCTTATATCTGGAGATACAAACCCATACTCTTATTGACACAATTAACACCCGATTACCAGTGCTTTATATCTATTTTATTAGTCACTACAGTATGTGATAAACTTAATAGTGAAGTACCTGATACAGTGAACAGTACAGTACACAATTGCACACCTATGCAAATACCGTAAGGTTATTCACCATTAAAAACACAGTTTGATCTTTATGCTTTTAAAAAATATACATCACAGTAAACTAACCATGCAAACATTGTGAACATACCGTTATTTAGTTCACTATATACAGTAGATAACAGTACACTATTGAAATCAATCCGGATAGAAAAAACATATGCCCCTATTATTGTAGGCAAATGTCAACCCATTGTCTACCATTGGACACACTATACAAATACAAAGGTGTTTTTTCTTGGTGTTCATATAACATACAGTGTAGTCACTATACCGTATACCCGGATGATATACGACTTTATGGAGTGTTAACTAAATACATAACAAATTCTCTCTCTCTCTCTCTCCCTCTCCGACCAAATCTCTAGCGTATTGTTAACACGCGCTTCGCATTCAAATGCTCGCGCAATAAGTGCTGCCATTTCTGCTATACTTATAACAAGTAGTTATACCCTGTATTTCGCACGTGATTTATATTGAAATTTTTTATATATATAACTTTATGAATAGTGTAGTGTATGAGTGCTCCCAATGGAGTGGTTGTGATCAATACCCCGTACCGTATGCTTGAGTGCCAGTGTCTATCCATCCCTGGCCTCTGTCGCACCTTAAAGCCCATATATTAAATGCTGCGCTTGGGTTAGGCTACTAGTGCTGTACCTGTGATTTTTTGTATGCATTCATTGTATGTAATATTAATTGATTTATTAATTCCTCTTCACTGACGACTACGACCAGTGATGTGTGTGTTTAGGGGTAGGGATCGGGTGTTTAGGGGATAGGGATGTGACAGCCCATAGAATATATTGGGTATCTATCATAATATTATTATCATAGCTACTGATTATTGGTATCATAAATGCCACTTTCTTATGGGTGTGTGATATTCTTATAGTGTGTGCTAATATGGGATATAAAATTGGCTTGATAACTTTATTTTTTAATTACTTTATTCTTGACATTGATGTTTTATTATAATTGTTAATAATTGTGCTAATAATTTGTATTGTTTTTTGTGTTTTATCTAGATTTTAATATCAAAAACAATATTTGTCAAGTAAAACATTATGGTCGACACACAGACGGACAGACAGTCGGAGAGACAAACGGAATCTCAGGTGAGAATTGTAATTGAATTATTTTGTTTTAAACATGTAACTTACAACACAATTAATACATTAGCATAATTATTTAAATATACGCTAATACAGTACATTGTTAACTTTATATAAGTTTTACAAAATAATAAATTAATTGTGCTATAACTTGTCACATATAAAATTGTAGTTTAGCTTACTGTTACAAATTGCCCTTAATAATTATGCAATATGAACTAGTTATATTTAAAATGAATTGATAACCTATCGCACAATTGTTATAATCAATGGATTACAGCAATAATTTGCAGCTTATATCTGGAGATACAAATCCATACCCTTATTCACACAATTAACACCCGATTACCTGTGCATTATATCTATTTTATTAGTCACTACAGTATGTGATAAACTTAAAATCATAGTGAAGTACCTGATATAGTAAACAGTACAGTACACAATTGCACACCTATGCAAATACCGTAGGGTTATTCACCATTAAAAACACAGTTTGATCTTTATGCTTTTAAAAAATATATTACAGTAAACTAACCATGCAAACATTGTGAACATACCGTTATTTAGTTCACTATATACAGTAAATAACAGTACACTATTGAAATCAATCCGGATAGAAAAAACATATGCCCCTATTATTGTAGGCAAATGTCAACCCATTGTCTACCATTGGACACACTATACAAATACAAAGGTGTTTTTTCTTGGTGTTCATATAACATACAGTGTAGTCACTATACCGTATACCCGGATGATATACGACTTTATGGAGTGTTAACTAAATACATAACAAATACATAAAATATCCAGCGGTTTATGTGCGCAAAAAAGGGTAACAAATTATTTGACAAACAGACACATAAATATAAAAAATAATAAAACATTCACCATGCATAAAACTAAAATAACAAACTCATAAAATAGGCCGAATGCCCGCCCATACAAATGGAGCCAGTGGACCTGTCAATGGGCAAAAATTGTCCTGGTAAAACATCTGGCACTAGCCCCGGGTCACCACCGGCACGCTCCGGTGCCCGCACGGGCTCACCATCGCTGGCCGCCACCCTTTCCACCGCCACTCCCACCTGCATTGATTTGCGGCTCAAAAAGACTGATACTGGTAAGTTTTGGCCATCATTTACTATGATAATTTACACATATTTGCATATGTATTAACTGCACTAATGTAAAAGGGTGTTTGTCCCTGATGCCAGTGGTCAGACAGTCAGTCAATGACCCTTTTTCTCTTTTCCCTGACTCTCTCTCTCTCTCTCTCGCACTCAAAGAGTTAGTAAAAGCCATAACTAGTGAACAGATTTTACGGACAAAAAGGGCTTTTCATTCATTAATATATAAAATGATTTATTAGTGTTTTTCATGTGGTTTTTATACCATGTTGTGTGAGGTATTGTTATGGATATGATGTATATTTCCTTTACTTTATGGGCTATAGAGATATCATTTATATTAACTGTACGTGGGAGATTCATCTGACCATAGTGGTTGTTTAGTTGTGTACTGTTATATCGGAATGATATGTTGGATCTATGTTAAAGAATTGTTTGGTAAACAAATATATATTCTATTGATCTTATTTAATTTTAATATACTATCAATATAAAAAAGTAATATAATTATATGTTGTTAAATAGGATTAAGGTTTTTATGTGAAAAAACAAAATAAATTTTCCCGTTTTTTAATTTTTTTTAAAATGGTTTTTCACACAATTTTCTCTTTTGATTAAGTTATTCAACAAATAATTGAAGTTTTAAATCTATTTCTCTCTCTCTCTCTCCCTCTCTCTATCATTGGATTAGTGATTGAAATGAATGGGAAAAAAGTATTTCAAATTAATAAAGATTTAACCAAAAAATAACGAGTCTTTGAATGAGAAATTATTTTTGTATTTTATTTTTATTTCATACAATAATTCATAGGAATTACTTGATTTGAAAATTACTTTTCTCTCTCTCTCTCTCTCTCTCTCTCTCTCTCTCTCTCCACTTAATGTTTAATATATTTATATCTCATATTTGTTTCAAATATAATCAGTTTTAATGTGTTTTTTAAACTTTTTTTACTCAAAAAACTCTACATTTAAGTTAAAAGTATTTCTTTCTGTAAAGTATTTATTTTGGACTGAATTTTTAATTTAAACTTTTTTTGGGATCAAATCTATGCCACAAACAGTTGGAAGTCATTTGTTAAAACATCTCTCTCTCTCTCTCTCTCTCTCTCTCTCTCTCTCTCTCTCTCTGTCTTAAAATTTTTCATAAAAGTTATTATTTTTTAATTCTCACCAGAAATTAACAAATATATAAATAATTATCAAGTTTTTTTTGCTGTTCAAAGCGATCATATACTCCCAAAAGTACCACTTTTTGTATGAAATTTTTAACGTTTAAGATATGGTGTGAATTATGCGAACCACTAGTGGTTTGGCTGTTAATTGAAATTCAAATCACCCAAAAAATTGAGTACTTTTTTGCTGCGATATTTAATGTGAATTTTTTATTTTTCATTAAAATATTTTCCAAAAAATAACTTAAATACTAATCAAGTAATCAGTAATCAGAGAGGGAGTGAATGAATAAGAGAGAGAGAGAGAGAGAGAGAGAGAGAGATTTAGGTTGGATTCAGATTATACCGTAAAATAAAATAGTTTTTTGGGCAGAAAATAACTTTATTATATTAGAGAGATCTCTTCCCGACTAATGGTTGTGAATATTAACAACATTACGAACTCTCTCTCTCTCTCTCTCTCTCTCTCTCTCTCTCTCTCGGCATATAATTATTGCATAAAAATAGTTATTATAATTAATGAATGTATTTAATTAACAAACATCTTTCTCTCTACCTATTAATTACTGGTTTTCCTTTTGAGTGGTTTTGCAATGATTTTTGTATTTCAAAATAATTCCATTAATGTAAAAAGTTTTAGGAAACAAATTAATTTAACTGTTATTTATCTGCACTGCTATTTGGGATACCATAGGAATAACATGGGATTTATTGGACAGCAAAAAAAATTACTCGTATTTAAAATACATGAATCAAATAAATACATATAATAAATATCTGGTCATTAGTTAGTAGGGGACAGACATAGGCCGGGGAGGACCATAGTGTTTGACTTATAGCTTAAAATTGCCCTGGCCACTTTAGTATGTTCAGCTGTAGTATTGGTATTAAATTACATCCTAATATATTTAATGAATGTCGTTTTTTGTATTGTATATAATGTACTCTAATGTACACTATTAGTGAAGTTAAGCCACAAAACGAGTGATCATTTTTCATACGACTTGTGGTATTAGTAAAACATTATTGAATTCAAAAACAATTCATTATATTATTATAATAAGTGTATACAAAGTAAATGCAGCTCTCCTATGGCCTGTGAAAATCACCTCGATTTATTATTTCATATTTTTTGACTGATAATCATTCATAACATGGAGAGAGAGAGAGAGAGAGAGAGAGAGAGAGCATCAGTTGCCTGAATATATCAAACATAAAAGTCATTTGTATTATTAAATCGCGAATTAAATTATAGCCCAAAAAACTTTCTTAAATACTAATCAAGTAATCAGTAATCAGAGAGGGAGTGAATGAATGAGAGAGAGAGAGAGAGAGAGAGAGAGAGAGATGTTTTAACAAATGACTTCCAACTGTTTGTGGCATAGATTTGATCCCAAAAAAAGTTTAAATTAAAAATTCAGTCCAAAATAAATACTTCACAGAAAGAAATACTCTTAACTTAAATGTAGAGTTTTTTGAGCAAAAAAAGTTTAAAAAACACATTAAAACTGATTATATTTGAAACAAATATGAGATATAAATATATTAAACATTAAGTGGAGAGAGAGAGAGAGAGAGAGAGAGAGAGAGAGAGAGAGAAAAGTAATTTTCAAATCAAGTAATTCCTATGAATTATTGTATGAAATAAAAATAATGAAAAGAAAGAAATAGTTTTTTGTAATCATTTTGTGTTTTCATGTCTTTTGATTTCAGTGGAGAGAGAGAGAGAGAGCATCAGTTGCCTGAATATATCAAACATAAAAGTCATTTGTATTATTAAATCGCGAATTAAATTATAGCCCAAAAAACTTATGTATCATTTGCATAGCATTACTGTTATATTAAATCAAATAAGCATTTCATTTACAATAAAAAATGACTGATATTTTTGGGCCACAAATGCAAATACATAGAGAGAAAAAACCAGAAACTAAACTTTAATTATAACACTAATACTGATTAATGATAACCATGATTATTAACCCCAACCTCTACCACCCATAGACTTTGGATACTTACCAGGGTCCAAATTGGAAATGATCGCGCAACTAGCGTATTTACATCGCCGCAACCAACACAACCACAATCACAACAACATTAACCATAATCATCGTAATAATAGCCATAACAATCATAATAGCGGCCACATGAACAACACCAACAACAATAACCATCATCAAAATAACATCACCAACAATAGCCATAACCATCACACAAGTAGTGTCGGACTCACCCAACAGTCCCACCTATTCAACAGCCACCGGCACAGCCATAACCATAAGGACAGTCACCATCACCGGCGACAGTCTCATCATAATAGTAACCATCATAATAATCATCACCACTCGTCGGCCGCCGCGGCATCGGCTGCCGCGGCCGCAGCGGCGGCCAGTTTACTGCATCGGCACCACAACGGGTCGGCCATTGCCACCGCTGTGGCCGCCAATGGTTTGTTAGGGGCTGGAGGTGGTGGGGGTCGGATACCCACGTCGCCCATATCGCCCGCGATGGCTGTCCCCACGTCACCATTGCTCGGCTCATCGGCACTGGTATGTAATTTTTGTGACTATTGTTTACCATTATTAGTGATTTGTGTAATATTTGTGTTGATTTTTTGCCCATTAGTTCATTATATGGACAGATATTTAGCACTTTTTTTATGAGTTTTTAATAGTTTTTTGTTTTTTAGTTTTGATAGCGTTTTGTAAATAATGTTTTATTTTTGTAATAAATTAAATTAATTTTTTTATAACTAATTAAATAGATTTAATTTAATGTTTTTTTTGCGTATATATCGTAGGATTGGGTAATAGTTTTGATTTAATGCAATATTAATTACATTTCAAACCAAATGTGTCCACAAAAGTGATTGATTGATAACAAGTGTTGAAATGTTTGATATTTAATGTGTATTTAANTGGGTAATAGTTTTGATTTAATGCAATATTAATTACATTTCAAACCAAATGTGTCCACAAAAGTGATTGATTGATAACAAGTGTTGAAATGTTTGATATTTAATGTGTATTTAATTCACTAACAAAAAATAATTAATTGTTTATTGCAAACAGGTGTTATAATTATTGCATTTAGCAAGGGTATAAATTATAATCAAGGTCCTATGATAAGCGTGTGGGCGCCGGACATTCTGGGCCACTCACATGATTACAAAAAATAATAAATTAAATAAACATGTTAAAACAATTTATAAAAATTATTGACAAAAATAATTAACTAGCTTAATTTTAAAACCAATCAACATATTTAAACAAACTATTATAACTTTTGCAAACTATAGGCCACAACAACAGCCGCGGCCGCAATGCTCAACGGCGGCGGTGCGGGCATCGGCTCACTGGCCAACGCCAGCAACTCACTCATGTCGGGCGCACTGTCCTCGTCGGCGGCCGCGGCGGCCGTCATATCGGCTGCCCTACAGTCGCACACGTTGTCCACCGGTGGTAATCATCACCACAACAACAACGGCAACCACACCGGCAGTGCCTCATCACCGCCGGGAGCGCTGGGCTCGGGCGGGGCCGCCGACTACTACACGGAAAGTTTGCGCCGACGGAAAGTGCATAAATGCGATTTCGACGGATGCGAAAAGGTTTACACCAAGAGCTCACATCTCAAAGCCCACAAACGCACCCACACCGGTATGTAGTCTACCATAATCATACCCCCATCACCCCCACCCCCAGCTATTGGTTGCCATCTTTGACCCCCAAATGCCGAGCGATTTTGGTCTGAATATATGTTTGCGGCAACTTTTTTAGCGTAATTTTTTGCAACTTTTTTGAGTACAAAATAAATTGATTGAATATTTTTTTGTTTGTTTGTTTGTTAACTCTTTTAAGCACTTATGAGGGGTAGGTGTTAGCCCGGGTAGGGCTGGTCTATAGGTGCGCTCTGTATGTATGTGTGATATATCTGTGGGTTTTTTGTATTTAGTTAATATCATGTGCTTTTTTGGTGGGTTTATTAGACTTGCTTTTATCTCTCGGTTATTATTGTTTTGTTAATTGAATTTTGTTTGCTTTTTTACGGCATATTTTATTTATTTTTATTTTGATGTAATATTTGTTTGTCTCAACACTTTATTGTCTGCGTTTGAATCCTATTGAGATACCGCACGCCTCCACTTAATACCCGTCCCATCCCTTCCCTTACCCGACCATAAATAGGATAGTTATCTCTTTTGAAGTCTCTCTCTCTCTCTCTCTCTCTTATTCATTCACTCCCTCTCTGATTACTGATTACTTGATTAGTATTTAAGTTATTTTTTTGGTGGAAAATTTTAATGAAAAATAAAAAATTCACATTAAAT
>CAJPIZ010001939.1:0-15033 GCA_905368565.1 Medioppia subpectinata | reverse complement strand
CAACAACTAGTTCAATTCAAGTGAATATGAAAGTAATTTGCAATTACAGTTATAATAAATACTATATTTTAAAATTATAATTATATTATTTTGAAGTAATACATGGTTAATTACTTCAATTCCCAACAAATAACTGGGGTAATTAGCTTGGTTTTAGCTAATTATCATAAGTAAATACACCATTTAAAGTTTTATAGAGTATATTAGTATGTTTCCATATGATATTAGCATGTTTAATTACATTTATCGAAAACAAACATGTTAGTTGAGCATATAATTAAGACCCTAATGATAATAGACAATAATTCATGAAATTAACATTAAACATTAATATTTCTGGTTATTATCTGGTTATAGATAACAATATTACGTTTAATGATTGGAGTAATTATTCAAATTATATTTTATATTGTATAATGTAATCATTAGTTGAGTAACAATTAATATTATGCTGCAATTTTATTATCGACTTATGTACCAACAAAGCAAGTATATATCGTATATTAACCAACAATACTTTGTCAAACCATATAAAATTTTTAGATATTTTACAAGAAAAATGACTATCATTAAATATATTTAACCATTTTCTATACATATATCTAGATTGTGTTATATTTTTTGAAAGCAGACGAAAATTAAGGGAACTTCTGACAAAATATCTGACAAGCAGTTTACGAGTGCGATTGGCCTCGTAATTGAGCGAGGCACAAATAAAAACTGTGAACATAAATGGTAGGGCTACGACCAACTCAGCGTAAACATGAATTAACCTGACCGGCAATGGCATGGCCTCGAATAGGAAAACGTATGTTAAACTCAATATTATTAAGCCCAAAATCCCCAATAATATTGCAATATATTGGCACCAATAGGTGTTGTTATATTTAGCGATCTTGATGAAAATTTCGTGCACTGAATTCAGTGTGTTTTTAATAAATGCTGAATTTAATGCCCGGCCGTTCACCAAATGTATAATGAGTTGTTTATTAATTGCGCGTATTTTGCATTTAAAATATAGACATATTAGATACAAGTATATGAGCAAGGTGAGCATTTGGGATACAGCGTAATAATTTACAAAACACAAACACAAACCCTGCGGTAAGCCATATATAATGCACTCAATAAGAGTACACTTTTGGACGTATAGTAAGAGTACGTAAACGACATTTAGCGGCACAAAAGTTGTCTTGACTACACGGCGAATCTTGAATAAAAATCGTGATCGTTTTGCCAACACGTATACCATCCGGCGATTCTCGAGGCCCGACTGCGCGGGTGGTATATAACCGGCCAACATATCAAACAAGATGAGATATGTTAATTTTATTCCACGTCGGTAATTATAATAGTAAAACGCTCGTAAAGTGACGCACATGATTAACCAGAGCATACTAAACACGTTCATGTGAATGGGAAAATTTTGCAGATATGCCCAGTCACCCAGCAATATCTTAAGCTGGTGATTTGTATCAGGTACAAACAGTGTTACAACAAAAAATTGCAGAATATAAAGACATATCATTGTGTTTACAAACCATAGTTTTTTTATAGATACTATGGTTTGCTTTAATGGTCTCGTATTGGCTGCATGTGTGACACAATCCAACTATAAATAGTTGATTGCTTGCCGAACGAGTGACCATGGTGCTCGGCAATATCGTATTTATATTTATGTTATCCATATTTTATAAATAATAACATTGAATGTTATAAACTATTTTACGGATATAATGCTAGTATTAATTTATAGATAAAATAATGTTATAATATACAATGTTATAATGTGTATGTTTGAGTAATACTTAAATTATTGTAAGTAAATGACAAACTTAACGCAATATCAAAATTGCTTAATAATATAATAATATAAAATTTAAGAATCTTTGTCTTACTTAAATTATAATTATTATATTTTGAGATTAAAACTATATTATTATGCATTTACTTAATAACTTTGTTTTGTTAATTATAATAATTAGATATATAATTACTGTATATTAAATTTACGTTAAGTAATGTTTATGTTTATGATAATTGTTTATTACTTAATTATCATTAACGTATTAGTATAATACTTAAAGTAAATTTAATATGTGTAATTATAAAATAACTGCATATTAATATAAAATTAATCTCAAAATATAATAATTATAATTAAAATGGGATAAAAAATTCTTAAGATTTATATAATTATATTATTATGCAATTTCGATATTGCTTTAAGTTTGTTTTCTTATATTTTATATTCCCTCAAAATATAATCACGTGATCTAACTGAATGTTATAAAACTATTCACAATTATAAACTAATACTATTTTAACAGTAAAATGTATAATATATTTATTATATTTTTACATATTAATGAATAAATAATTATGTATTCGCTTAAGTTTTATTAGTTTGTTATTAAATTTTTTTTTATTGACAACCGTTAAAAATCTATAATATAATAATAATAAAATTTATGAATAAATAATGTGCTCATTAAAAATAACCTTAATAAATTAGCAAAAACCATTAGTTGAGTTTTATTGTGTTAATTAGTTAATTATTATTGTGCTGTATCTTAAATAGAGATTTATATACCAAAACAACACGAGTACAAATCATATGATAAAAATATTAAACAATATAAATAATTAGTTATTTTACATGAAAACTAACTATCATTGTATAAATATAACAATTAAAACTATAATTTATTTTAAATGTGGTTTATCGAATCGGTCGGTTGCCCCCTACCCTAACATATGGAATTTAACAAAGAGTACCATGTTAATTCTATGGTTATACTTTAGCATGTGAAGACTCTCATAGGATAACATACGATATAATTTAAGTTTTTAATTAGCAAAACATATGCTAATCAGAAAAAACAGCAATACTTAATTAAACCATATAAATTAAATTACACGATAAATAACCGCCATTATACAAATATAAACATTTACTATACATGTATCCATACTTTAAATTGAGTTATATTTTCTTGAAATTAAATGGAAATTACGTGAACTTCTGGCAAAATATCTGACAAGTAGTTTACGGGTGCGATTGGCCTCGTAATTGAGCGAGGCACAAATGAATGCCGTAAACATAAATGGTAGGGCTACAACCAACTCGGCGTAAACGTGCATTAACCTGACCGGTAATGGCATGGCCTCGAATAGGGAAACGTATGTTAAAATCAATATTATTAAGCCCAAAATTCCCAATAATATTGCAATATATTGGCACCAATAGGTGTTGTCATATTCAGCAATCTTGATGAAAATTTCGTGCATTGAATTTAATGCATCCTTAATTAATGCCGAATTGAATGCCCGGCCGTTCAGCAAATGTTTACTAATTTGCTCATTAATTACGCGTAATTTGCATTTAAAATACAGACATATTAAATATAAGTATATTAACAAGGTAAGCATTTGGGACACGGCGTAATAATTTACAAAAAATATATAAAAACCTTGCGGTAAGCCATATATAATACATTCAATTAGTGTACACTTTTGGACGTATAGTAAGAGTACGTAAACAAAGTTTAGTGGCGGACCAATTGTCGTAACTACTTGATGAATCTTGAATAAAAATCGTGATCGTTTTGCCAACAGATATGCCACGTGGCGATTAGTAATGCCCAACTGCACGGGTGGTATATAACCGGCCAGCATATCGAACAAGGTGAGAAATGTGAGTTTTATACCACGTAAATAATTCGAGTAATATAATCCGCGTAAAGTGACGCACATGATAAACCAGAGCATACAAAATACATTCAGGTGAATCGGGAAATTTTGCAGATATGCCCAGTCATTTAACAATATTTTCAGCTTGTGATTTGTATCAGGTACAAACAGTGTTACAACAAAAAATTGTAGAATATAGAGACATATGAATGTGTTTACAAACCATCGTTTTTTATAGATATGATGGTTTGCTTTAATGGTCTCGTATTGACTGCATGTGTGACACAACCCAACAATAAATAGTTGATTGCTGGCCGAACGAGTGACCATGGTGCTCGGCAATATCGTATTTACATTTATGTTATTCATATCTTATAACTAATATTATTAAATGTTATAAACTATTTTATTGATGTAAAATGCTATGCTTTATATAAAGCTAATATTAATTTATATATAAAATAATGTTAGTTATAATAATAATAATAGTTTATTATATACAAGTGTATGTTTTAGTGATACTTAAATTATTGTAAATAAAAATCAAACTCAAAGCAATATCTAAATTGCATATTAATATAATTATATGAAACTTAAGGATCTTTTATCTCATTTAAATTATAATTATTATATTTTGAGATTAAAACTATATTATTCGCAGTTATTTATTACTTTGTTTTGTTAATTATAATAATTACTTATATTAAATTTACTTTAAGTATTATAGTATCTGATAAAATATTATTATACAGTTTTGTAGTTTTGCATATTAATGAATAAATTATTATGTATTCGCTTAAGTTTTATTAGTTTGTTAAGAAAAATAAACGTTTATTGACAACCATTAAAAATCAATTAAATAATAATAATAAAGTGTATAAATAAATAAAGTGCTCATTAAGAATAATTTTGTTTAGCAAATTTAATGTACATTTATATCTATTTTTATAACAAAAATATCTTTAACTAACTTAACATATAATAACTTAACATTAAAATTACAATAAATAAATATTAAAATGGGTCCATTCGGGCAAACATTAAGCCTTGCCATAAACAATGTAATTATTGGTACAATTGATAAAACTTAGACTTCGTATAGAATTAGTATAGATATTCTAACAAAATTTATTTTATAATATAAATTAACTTTCCCAGCCACGAGAAACCGAATTCTATAAAAATTTTGTGATTATATTAATCTAACAATTTTTCAAATTATATGAGACAAACAAGGTTTTGCTAAAATGGCACCAAAATATTTAATAAAAATTATTATAATTTTGAAACTAAAAAACTAAAATATAATTAAAAATATGATCATTTTCTATACATGTAGCTAAATTGAGTTATATTTTCTTAAAAGCAAATGGAAATTACGGGAACTTCTGGCAAAATATCTGACAAGCAGTTTACGGGTGCGATTGGCCTCGTAATTGAGCGAGGCTGAAATAAATGCTGTGAAAATAAATGGTAGGGCTACAATCGACTCGGCGTACACGTGAATTAGCCTAACCGGTAATGACATGGCCTCGAATAGGGCCACATATGTTAAAACTAATATGATTGCGCCCAATATTCCCCATAATATTGCAATATATTGACTCCAATACGTGTCGTTATACTCTCCAATATTAATAATTATTTTGTTCAATGAATTCAATGTTTTCATAACGTATACGGAATCAAATGACTTGTTATTTAACAAATGTCTACTAATTTGCTTATCAATAGCACGTAATTTAAATTTAAAATATAGACATATGAGATATAAGTATATGATCAAGGTGAGCCCTTGGGATACGGCGTAATAATTGCAAAAATACAGATAAAAACCTTGCGGTAAACCATAAATAATGCACTCAAATAGTGTACACTTTTGGACGTATAGTAAGAGTACGTAAACGACGTTTAGCGGCAGGAAAGTTGTCTTGACTACGCGGTGAATCTTAAATAACAATCGTGATTGTTTTGCCAAAACGTATACCATCTCGGGATTTTTGAGGCCCAACTCTGCAGGTGGTATATAACCGGCCAACATATCAAACAAGGTAAGAAATGTAGGTTTTACGCCACGTCTGTAATTATAGTAGTAAAACGCTCGTAGAGTGACACACATGATAAACCAGAGCATACAAAATACGTTCATATGAATCGGAAAAGTCTGCAGGTACGCCCAGTCACCCAGTAATATCTTTAGCTGGTGATGAGTATCGGGTACAAAAAATGTTCCAATGATAAATTGCAAAATGTAAGTGCATATAATTGTGTTTACAAACCAACGAGTTTTGAAGAAATTAAAGCTGTTTATATTAATTTTCTCGTATTGACTACATGTGTGACATAAACCAGCAATAAATAGTTGATTGCTGGCCGAGTGAGTGACCATGGTGGCCGGCAATACTGTATTTATATTTATGCTATCCATAATTAATAAATATTATTCGTATTTTGTACGATATAAACCGTCAAATAAATTATAATTCAACAAATTGTTTAATGAAAATGATCATAATGATAATGTTACTATTTGTGTCAATTATGATTACATTGTATATTATTTAGTTATTTTAATTATTATGTTTTTATATCGTTAAACAATTACAATATATTTGACCTACTTTAAGTAATAGAAATGTATAACAATTTCTTAAATGTCAAAATGTATTATGACCACCCCCTGACATATTTTCAACCTTAGTTAATATAAAATTTTAGGCTACGATATTTACGATATATAATGACGCACACTTTAATATTGTAACACAATTAATAGACGTTTAATTATTAAACACATGCAAAACAAATATAAAAATTTACACAATTATTGACATTAGTATCTATTTATCGGTATCTAATATATTATATTTTATTGCATATTCGTAAAATATAGAATAAGAAATTGATATTTTATTATTAATCGATTTTAATTATAAAGCTCTATAACAAAAACTGTATGAATATGATAATTATGAAGTATAATTAATTTGATATTTTAATTGATCTAATTACAATAATGCTATTTTTGTAAATAATACATTGGCTAATCTAACCTTTATTGGTGTTCACTGTATGGGTATTAAACAGCATATCATTAGAAACATTGAATATTAATAATTTCAAATGAGTATGGGGTGTTTTATTATCTTGATTATTGTTTGAGCATGATCAATTTTTGTTAAAATTCAAACTTCGGTAAATATCGAAAATATAACCTTTTATAGTATAGCCAGTATAGTCCACCAATTGGAAGCTCTTTTATATTTTATTATGCTATTAACATACTGTATAAGAGCTATTTTGACCTTTATGTTTGATATATTAAAGCTAATTAATCATCTAATACAGTATTGTCGAAATCATGAATGTTGCTTAGTTTTTGGAGGCGAAATGCACTGTAATCTATGGGTAGACCCATTGTCTTACATAGACATCCAAATGACAGACAACTGGGTCTACCCATAGAAAACGCTACCGGGAACTAAGCAGCACTCATGATTTCGACAATAAATCAGTATGTATATTATTGTACTATGTATTCAAAAACGAATTTATTGTAAATATCATTTTGTTTTTGTATTTACTACATTACTTTAATAATGCATTTTATACTAAATTTTTACATATTAATAAATAATTAATTATGAATTAGTTTTAGATTTATTTTGTTATTATAATAAATAAATATTTATTGACAACCATTTAAAATCCATTAAACATAATATCTAACATAACATAATAATAATAATTTTGTTAATGATTAATGTGACTATTAAAAATTAACCTGTTTTAATAAAAATACATTTATTTCTATTTTTAATAGCAAAGTAAGTTTTAAAACTTATCATTTAAATTTAAATAAATAAATACTACAATGGACTTATTTTACGGTCAAACATTACGCCTGGCTATAAACAATGTAATTATATCTAAAATATTGTATATTATTATATCTAAAATATTAATAGAACAATTAATTTCATTTAATTTACAACTGTTTATTAAATGACCAGGCTCCACCTTATATATTTGTAAAATATAATGAAGATAAATGTGTTTACGAATTAACGGGCGGTTTTGATGTAATGCTATTGAAAACTATTGGTAAAATGTGGAATATCACTTATGATGTTATTTATTGTAATAATATATGGGGTGTGTACCCCATAAATAATACCTGGGATGGAGTTATGGGTAAATTAACAACAAAGGTATACATAAATTACGAGTTTTTAAAATAATGACATTTTATTTTATATAATTATTTTAAATTAAATACAGAAAGCTGATATTACCTTAAGATTGATGCTTACGAATGTGCGAGCTAACTCAATTGATACTACATTTCCCTATGATTTACCAGAAATAACGTTCACGTCTCCATTGCCGACGACAACCCATTTCCACAATTTGTTGCAACCCTTCGACAGTTATATTTGGCTCTCAATCCTAACCACAATCACACTATTAATGGCCGTTATATTTACTAACAATATTATTAGTAAATCCTGTAATAAATATACATTAAGTTGGAATATATTTGTTATTTATTTTATGCAAACGGCAAACAAACAAATAAATAAATATCCACTAAATATCATGTTTCTTATCTGGATTATTATGGCTAATATATTGAACAAATCATATTCGGGTACAATATATTCATTAATTACAGTTCCTGTGGAGCATAGGATTGAAAACATTGATCAATTGCTTTACCACCACAAGCATAAAGGTCTGAAAATTATTGTAGCGAGTAATGGCATTGTACAATATCTTTTGGTATTTAAACTATAAATAAACTTTATAATATAAATTTTTAAATGTTTTTTAGAGGTAAATAAAATTTACTTATAAATATTTCAATTTTTAGGATTCAATTAATGAAGCAAATAAACAAATTGTATTTAATTATGACAAGCATGATGGTCAAACCGCTATTAAATACCTTAATGGAAATGATAGGAAACTATCAGTCATATCAGGAAGAGATTATTTAAATCATTATTTAATTGTCAATAATATTATTAATCATTATATGTCTGAAACAAACAAATTGTCCATTAATTTAGTATCAATTGGTTTACAAAAAGATTCAATTTTATTAAATCCATTAAATATTTTGTAAGTAATATATTTGACATTTTATTACATGATTTAGTAACTAGATCCTAGTTAGTAAATATTACTTTTATTATTTTTACCAAGGTTATCGCGAATTCGTGGAGCAGGTCTTTATAAGCATTGGAAAGAGAAATTCTTTTTTAATTTAAGGAAAGTTAAATTAAATAATATCCATAATGATAAACATTATTTTGTATTAGACTACCATTTGTTAGATTTTGTGTTTAGTAGATTTATATTTAGCATTGTTATAGCAATGGCTATATTAATAATAGAATTACTAATTAATGTAATTCGTAACAAATGTTTGTAATCAATGTAACATGTTTAATTAATACATAAACATATCAAGCACTTAATTAAAAAATTTATCAAAATTTTTAATCATTCACTCAATAAATATTATTATAACGTTTAAGAGTAGCCGATATGTAATGATTACCGCCGATCATAGCATTTATGAACTTACGTCAGTTAATTAGAATTTTTAGTAAAAAATTAGTTAAATAATTTTTTAAAATTTATTATATAAATTATATATTAAATGTATGTAACAATATTAAATGTAACAAAATTATTTTATGTTATAAATAGCAATTATATAGGATTACAGTAAATAAATTATAATATAATAAAAACTAATAACCGGCTTAACTTTTTCATTAGGTTTAATCATAACGAGTTCATTCAGTCCATTGTCTAATGAGTCAAATGTAAATCAAATAAGTGTTTGTATTGAATGCAAGCAATTGTTTCATTTACTATATCTAACAAAACAGAACAAATAATTTTATTTAATTTACAATTGATTATCAAATGACCATGCTCCACCTTTTATATTTGTAAAATATAATGAAGATAAATGTTTTTATGTATTTACGGGCGGGTTTGACGTGATGTTATTAAAAAATATAAGTTAATTGTGGAATATCACCTATGACCAACGAAGTCAAAACTGTTCACTTGGGTGGACACAGCATTAAACAGTGTGTTATAATTTATACACTATTCAAAGTTCATTCAGATATAAAGTATACTAATATAATGAGTGGGGTTTAAACATTAATGAACTTTTATATGAAAATTATTTATAAATATATACGAATAATTATTAATCATGGGCTTTAGGGTTCTCGATGGCTACAAATATTGTAATGATTATAATGAAAAATAAATTATTAATAAGCTTGATGATTCAACAACCACGTCTAATTAACTTTAGCCCAGTCATCCCTCTAACCACACATACATATGATTTATTTATTGTAATAATATATGGGGTGTGTATCCCATAAATAATACATGGGATGGAGTTATGGGCAAATTAATCACAAAGGTATACACAAAATATGAGTTTTTAAAATAATGAAATTTTATTTTATATAATTACTATTATTTTCATTAATTATTTCAAATTATATACAGAAAGTTGATACAGTATTACCTTAAGATTGTTGTTTACGAATGAGCGAACTAACTCAATTGATACTATATTTCCATATGATTTACAATTTAAGTTTTAATTAACAAAAAAATGTAAATCATAATAAACAGCAATATTTAATCAAACCATATAAATTAAATTGCATAATAAATAACTATCATTATATTGTTATGACACTGGGGTTACGAGTGATCGCACAGTTGCGGTGCGGAACAACTGGGGAGAAGTTCAGCGGAAACTTCTCGCGGCCAGCGGTTGAAGACCTGTTCCCAGTAAACAAAACAATGTGTGATGAGATGGTGAATGAATGAGGCGATGGATGCACTACTAAAATCTTATTATATTTATTTAAAAAAAACTTGATTTCAATAGCCCCTGTGTAGTTGGCTAAAATGCAAAGCTCTAATTTCAAACACACATTGAGTGTAGAGATAGTGAATGAATTCAATGAGTGTTTGCATTTAACACAACAACACAAACACTCATTTGATTCACAATTGACTCATTAGACAGTAGGCTGAATGAACTCGTATTTTATTAAAACAAGTTTACATATCGATGGCTAAAAAGAGACTGAGCTCTGCATGTGTTAGGGAGCGCCTTATATGGCATACAGAGTGATAGGCATATAGTGGAAAATTACACGTATTGAATGATTAGTTGACTAGTTATGACTAGGGTTCACAGGTAAAAATTTGATAAAAGTATTCATTTATAACATCTAATTAATTAGTGGTCACATCAATATAAATCTTATAATTCCTATACATGTATCTAAATTGAGTGATGTTTTCTTGAAAGTAAACAAAAATGAGGGGAACTTCTGGCAAAATATCTGACAAGCAGTTTACTAGTGCGAGTGGCCTCGTAATTGAGCGAGGCACAAATGAATGCTGTGAATAAAAATGGTAGCACCACAAACGATTCAGCGTACACGTGAATTAACCTAACGGGCAATGACATGGTCTCGAATAGGGCCACGTATGATAAAACCAATATAATTGCGCCCAATATTCCCCATAATATTGCAATATAGTGGCTCCAATAGGTGCTGTTATATTCAGCGATCTTGATGAAAATTCTGTTCAATGAATCCACGGTTTTCATAATGAATACCGAATTAAACGCCTTGTCGTTAAGCAAATGTTTAATAAGTTGTTCATTAATAGCTCGTAATTTGCATTTAAAATACAGACATAGTAGATATAAATGTATGATTATGGTAAGCCCTTGGGATACGGCGTAATAGTTGACGAAATACAGATACAAACCCTGGGGTAAGCCATATATAATACACTCAATTAGTGTACACTTTTGGACGTAAAGTAAGAGTACGTACACGACGTTTAGTGGTCGAAAAGTTGTATTAATTACGCGGTGAATCTTGAATAAAAATCGTGATCGCTTTGCCAACACGTATACCATTTCACAACTCTCGAGGCCCAACTCCGCGGGTGGTATATAACCGGCCAACATATCAAACAAGGTGAGAAATGTGGGTTTTACACCACGTCGGTAATTATAGTAGTAAAACGCTCGCAAAGTGATACACATTATAAACCAGAGCATACAAAACACATTCACATGAATCGGAAAATTTTGCAGGTATGCCCAGTCGCCTAGCAATATCTTAAGCTGGTGATTTGTGTCAGGTACATAAAATGTCACGATGATAAATTGTAGAATATAGAGACATATGATTGTGTTTACAAACCAACGTTTTTTGAAGAAATGACGGCTACTATTAATTCTCTCGTATTGACTACACGTGTGACACAACCCAACAATAAATAGCTGATTGCTCGCTGAATTAGTGATCAAAGTGTCAGGCAGGATTGTGTTTTTATTTATGCTCTCCATATCTAATAAATATTATTTGTATTTTGTGCGATATAAACGGTCATATCAAATTATTATAATGATAGTGTCACTATTTTTGTCAATTATAGTTACATTGTAACTTACTTAGAAATAGTTATCATTATTTTAATTATTATGTTTTTATGTCTTTAAAAACTATTATTACACATTTAACCTACTTTACATAATGTCATGCAATGTGTTAGCAATGTGTTTAAGTGTCATAAATGTAAAAATTTATACACCACCTGATATATTTATAACGTTAATAAGTGTAAAATATGGGGGGTGTAAGTTTGATGCTTATAAAATATTTTAACGAACACTTTAATAATGTTAAACAATTAGTAGATGTTTAATTATTAAACATATGCTAACAAAACAAGATAGTTCACACACATTCATAAAATTTCTATAATATTCATAATTATTATAGTTTGTCAAATTGATTACTTAAATAAACAAAATAAAATCGATAATTATAAATTATATAATTAAAACTGTATTAATATATTTATTATAATAGACAGCAAACAATTCGTTTTGAATTCATTACAAAAAAAAACTCACAGAAAAACATAAGTTTTATTCATTAATTTAACCTGAACTTTTATATTTAAGCTACTGTTGAATGCATTGTGTAATAGAGTTAAGAAAATTAATTTAATTTAATGTTGATTTTACACAAAAAATATTTTAACAATAATGTAAAATAGCCAAAATATCCGTCACATCAATCATAATATTTTTCAGTTAAAAACTATATAAAAAGCAACTAGATTAAAAATGCCAGAGAAAAACTATATTCATGTAATCTGAATAAGGCTATATAAGCCATATCTGACCTTTACTTTAATAAATTAATCATAATTGGTAGATGCACTTTATATCAGCATGTATTCTATTGTACTGTATATTCAAAAACTAATTTATTGTAAATACTGTATTGACTGACAAAACAGTGCCATTCATTTGTCTGTATGTCTTGTGGTTTAGGAATAATTCTCTCACAAACAAGTCCACTCTCGAAAAAGCCTTGGCACAATGACCATGACACTTTTTTAATATGAGATAATAAAATGCCGTAAAGTATTTTATTACAAAGATTAGATAAAGAAAATAACAATTTGATATAAATTTTAAAAATTGATCTAGCCAATTAAAAAAATTTTATCACATTTATTTGTCTAATATATGGATTGCCATTGAATAACATTGCTAAAGCTATTTCGGGAGTGGACTTCTTCGGGAGACGATTACTCCTAAACCACAAGACATACAGACAAATGAATGGCATTGTTTTGTCACTTAATAAATGATGTTTCACACCAAATTGCCATTTCAAAATTTTCGGTTAAATTTGACTATTAAATTGAGTTTTTTGTGAGAACCATATTTCAAATGCGCGCGATATAATATGATTATTATTTAATAATATATTAAGTCTGCTATCAATATAAGATACTAGATTAGGCAACTAAACTTTGTACTTAATAATGCAGTTCCCTATATCGAGGATAGATTGTATTTATTATAAATAAAAATGTATTATAAAATCCAAACATTAAAACTATATAAAATATTTAAATCATTCATTCAATAAATATTATTATAACGTTTAAGAGTAGCCGATATGTAATGATTGCCGCCGATCATAGCGGCCAAAGTGCGGACATAACACTTGCCATCCGGACTGTAGTCACCGGAGTCAAGCACCTGTCGGCTGAGGGACTCGAACTCGCGCTCCACTTTGCCAATCATCGCCACTGTCTTTCGCATAGACTCGCCAACTGTCAGTGACTCACGTATCACGTAATAAGCGACCAGGTTTACGAACATGCGCTTAATCTGGCCGTTCTGTTCGTGCAGTTCCTTCTCAAACGAGTAGACATCGTTCACGTAAGTAATGTCCAGTGCGCACAACTCACGCAGGCGTGACATACAAGGGTCAGACCACTCGCCCTCCGACACCGACAGGCCGTCCGAGTACTCGATCATTGCAAACACTGAGTCCATGGCTCCGGACATCGAGCGTACCTGTATTAACCATATTTCATGTTATCTAACCGTTCAAAAAAATCCGATCGCGCCGTTTTTTAAATTACTCCCAAACGAAATGAGCTAGATCAAATCTGTAAACTGTAAAATGATGGTCCAAATATCTAGTTTTTTTTGACAAAACAATTGTTAAAATCATGTGATCAGAACATTAAAATTTTTGGGTCATTTCGAAATGCCATAGTTTTAGCCCAGTTGAAAGGGGGGTCGGAAGGGGCGAGTATGCTCTTCGGTAGAAAAGATGTCAAAGTATATGATAGCAAAGTTTTATTAAAATTAGTCAAGCCATCTACGAGAAATTGTCAATTTTATTAACATTAGGTCTATGGGGAACAATGGTCCTGAAGTCGACTTTTTATAACAACAAAAATGTAGCATAAAAAGGTCAAAATTGGGCCATTTTTGGCCAAATATTATGTCAAATTTCTTGAATATATTGTTCGCTACGAAAGAATACTTATTCGATGTTTATGAAACTTTCATATAATAAACATTCACCTCTCATTTACCCAACCACATACCCGCCCCTTCCGACCCCCCTTTCAACTGAGCTAAAACCATGCCATTTCGAAATGACCCAAAAATTTTAATGTTCTGATGACATGATTTCAATAATTTTTTTGTCAAAAAAACTAGATATGTGGACCATCATTTTACAGTTTACAGATTTGATCTAGCTCATTTCGTTTGGGAGTAATTTAAAAAACGGCGCGATCGGATTTTTTTGAACGGTTAAATACTATTTATAATGATACAGGGTATTTTTTATTATTTGTTGTGAGTAAACATTACTAGGCTATTAAATCTTAATGTTTAAGCCAGCACCATGTTACAATAGTGCATAAAGTACAAAA
>CAJPIZ010001938.1:0-15040 GCA_905368565.1 Medioppia subpectinata | reverse complement strand
CAAAAATGTTACCTTATTTTGGTGTTCAAGCGATTGAATGGTATTCTTGAGCAACAATTTGCCCGCTTTTGAGACCATTTTCGGTGCAATCAATGCATTCAATGGACACTCAATTCAAACGACAATCAAATGGCAAACAATGAATGCATTTATGATTTGTTGACTTGTATTGAGTGATAGAGACCTCCATCTGGTGTTGTGTTGGGAAGTGTTGTGTTGTGATTGTCCTCCAGATGTCGTGGCAGTGATCGATAGGTGGGACGACTCGATGGTCGATATGAGTGTGTATTGAGTGAATGGGAAGTATTGGTGGAAATGGCGTCTCAATTGAGTTCCCAAAGTGTGGTCGCGTCCGAAGTGTCCGGCGATGACTCTCTCTATCCCATCGCTGTCCTCATCGATGAGCTCCGCAACGATGACGTCCAGGTCTGTCACCACTTCCACCCCTTCCACACACCCCTCGCCCCCATTGACACCCTCAATGACTCCCTTTTTGTGTCCACAGTTACGGCTCAACTCAATCCGCAAACTGTCGACAATAGCGCTGGCATTGGGTGTGGAGCGGACCCGAACAGAGCTGATCCCCTTCTTGACGGACACCATCTACGACGAGGACGAAGTGCTGCTCGCGTTGGCCGAACAGTTGGGCTCATTCACGCCGCTTATTGGCGGCCAAGAGTTTGTTTACGTACTGTTGCCTCCGCTCGAGTCGTTGGCCACCGTCGAGGAGACAGTCGTGAGAGACAAAGCGGTGGACAGTCTGAGGAATGTCTCGCAACAACACTCGCCGCAAGATTTAGAGCAATACTTTGTTCCTCTCGTTAAGAGATTAGCCTCTGGTTTGTATCAATTGATTGTTATTTCTATGCCTCACATGCTTTATATTTGCCGGTCTTTTGCATTAACTCTTTGATTCAATGCTCAGGCGATTGGTTTACGTCGAGGACCAGTGCCTGCGGGCTCTTCAGTGTCTGTTATCCAAGAGTTTCAAATCAAGTGAAGGCAGACCTTAGAAAGTAAGGGTTATCTCAGATTTATCTTATCTTAAAAGCCATTATGAAATTGAAGTATAATCTCAATCATAAGACTTGAAAAGAAGACAATAAGACAATTAATGAATTGAATGTCTGATTAGTTCATTCCGGCAATTATGTCAAGACGACACCCCAATGGTGAGGAGAGCGGCGGCCGCCAAGTTGGGAGAGTTCGCCAAAGTGTTAGAACCGGAATACGTGAAGTCCGAAGTGATGTCTTTGTGGTCACAACTGGCGTCCGACGAACAGGACTCGGTTCGACTGCTGGCCGTCGAGGCCTGCGTTTCGATCGCTTCTCTTTTGTCCAATGAAGACATTGAACAACACGTTATGCCGGTCTTGAGGTCGGCGGCTGAGGACAAGTCATGGCGCGTGCGATATATGGTGGCCGACAAGTTCACGGAACTGCAGAAGGCTGTCGGGCCGGACATCACTCGCAATGATTTGGTGCCCGCCTTTCAGAACCTTCTGAAAGACTGTGAGGCAGAAGTGAGAGCAGCGGCCGCACAGAAAGTGCGCGACTTCTGCCAAAACCTAACGCCCGCCGACTCTCAGGAACAGCTTATTATGACTAATGTCTTGCCCTGTAATGCATTCTTAATGACATACAATTTATGCATTTATTGACTGTTTTGTCCCCATTTTTATAAAGGTGTGAAAGACTTGGTCTCAGACCCGAACCAACACGTGAAGTCCGCTCTGGCATCTGTTATAATGGGTTTGTCCCCCATTTTGGGCAAACACAACACAATTGAACACTTGTTGCCAATGTTTTTATCACAACTGAAGGACGAATGTCCTGAAGTGAGACTTAATATCATCTCAAACTTGGATTGTGTTAACGAAGTCATTGGAATCCAACAATTGAGTCAATCATTACTGCCGGCGATCGTCGAGTTGGCCGAAGACACTAAATGGCGCGTCCGCTTAGCTATCATCCAATACATGCCATTACTGGCCGGACAACTGGGCGTTGATTTCTTTGATGAGAAACTAAATACATTGTGTATGACTTGGCTCGTAGACCAGGGTATGGCTCACTCCTCACCACCCCTTTGGCACTCCTATTAATGTATTGTTTTGTTAATAGTGTTCGCTATAAGAGAAGCCGCGACTCAAAACCTGAAGAAGTTGGTGGAGAAGTTTGGGTCGGATTGGGCCACCAATACAGTCATTCCCAAAGTGTTGCAGATGTCGAGGGATCAGAACTATTTGCATCGAATGACATGTCTTTTCTCCATCAATGTGTTGGCCAACGCTTGCGGTCCAGAGATTACAACAGTTAGTCCTATTCTTACCATTGATTTGCATTTGTAATTAACTAATGGATTGGCTTTTGTCTGCCGTCACAGAAGTTAATGCTTCCAACAGTTATCAGTTTAGGCGGTGATAGTGTGGCGAACGTTCGTTTCAATGTCGCCAAGACTTTGCAAAAGATTGGACCAATTCTTGATCAGAAGTACATATATCCTATTGATTGATGTAATATAGCGTTAGATCTAACAATTGTTGATTTGCAGTACACTTCAGACCCAAGTGAAGCCATGTTTGGATAAGTTGCAAAAGGACTCCGATGTTGACGTCCGCTATTTCGCTAAAGAAGGTAATCTCTAAGACATGTGTTTACCATTCATTTGTCTAATGAGTGCCTTATTATCTTCTCTCAGCGGTCACTTCACTCGCTTTGTCTGGTTTTATATAAAATAATTTATTCAATAAAACAATTCATTGTCTCAAAACTAAATCAAGTTTTGCTTTTTATTACTTAATTTTGAAGAATTAGTCCAAAATTGCAATTATTTATAAGAATAAAAACAAATCATAAATGGATGTTATTTTAAGTTTATAAGTAATAAACAGTTTTTTCCTTAATTGTTCACAAAATGTAATTATATTTACAATAAATTTTCAATAAATTTAGTAATTAATCAGTGAATTGGATGTTAATGTGAATGACGTGCGGAAATACAGTACTGTTTGGACGACGTGTTGTATGAATGGTATATACACTGTATTTGTGGCCATTTTTATCTGAACAGATCGCCAGTATTGGCAACACTGCAGTCATTGCAGTTGTATTGGTTGTGTTTGTTATATACAATCATATCATATGACCTCTCAGTCTCGATCACATGACCACTTGTGGCACAACTCGTGACTGAACGCCAAACTTGAATTCATGGACCCATTGGTCGATAATAACAGGTTTACCACCACTTCTTCGCTAACCAATTGACTCCCACTCTAACCATTGAAGTGATTGCAGTTCCGCTGAAGACACTAATGAGGAACACGTGACCGGAGACCAGGACGACGACGACGATGACGGTATGTGTCCACTACTGCCCACTTAGCACTTGTACTGACAGTTGTTGTTATTGTTTGTCACGTGTCTGTCATGTGTCTCATCGGCGCCAATGAAGGGGCGATCGATTCAAACGACGAGAACTCGAGGTCCGCCCGAAGCCGCACATCTCAACAGCAAAACGGTATCTCAAAGTTTGCCACAACTTTCACTTCCAGTTGATTCAATTAATCAATGATTATTTGGTGACAGTGTTTGACGGGTCCAGCGGTTCCGTTCAGTACCAGTTCAAGACAGAGAACGGACAGACGGGTCAGTCTCCAGATATGATGTGCACATTAGCCATAATATTAACCATTTGTTTGATTACTTTAAAGGCGCCGTCACTTACCGTGTGGTGACCGTCGATGACTCGCATCCAACGCATACAGGTTTTTAGATTTACATTTTTGTTCAGATTATATGTTAAATTATTGTGTAATCAGTGGTGACCCCAACTATCGTGAGTCCGGCCCAACACAGCTCTGTTGCTCTCCTCACCGGTCCGTTAGCTCTTTGCCTATCATTTCGACGATTGTTTTAATTATGATTTTTGTTTAACGGACAGCACATGCGGGCAATCCTTTTGGCGCAGCGACTCAACAGATCGCCACCAGTGCTGGCAGTGACGGACCCTTCTATGTAATGATGGCTCCGACACAGGACTTGATATCCCACTCATCGTCTAATATCCGAAGAGCCAGTAATTATCTCGCGATTGATATGTTTGTCATTGACTTTATTTGATGCTTAATTTGAATACAGAGAGCGGCGCGGAAGGCGGTGTAGGAGTAGGCGTTCCCCGTGTGGCCAGAGATGAGAAGAGGAGAGCCACTCATAACGAAGTGGAGAGAAGGCGAAGGGATAAGATTAACAATTGGATTATAAAACTGTCGAAAGTAGTTCCGGACTGTTCGCAGGACCACACCAAACAGGTATCACTTGTAATGTTGTCATCACTCTATTACTGTACACATTGTCTCATCTATTTGTTTGACCACTTTTAGGGACAATCAAAGGGCGGAATTCTGGCCAAAGCCACCGAATATATACAGGAGTTGTGCGCAGAAAACGCCCGTTTGAATGAAGTGCTTAAAGAAAATGAGATTTTAAAGTAATTATTGATAATATATTACAATTTCCATATATTTATTACTTTTGGTGAACAACCAGTTTTTGGTTATTTACATTTTAAAATGCCATTTATTTCGATGACATAATGATTATCTGGCATTTAAAAAGAATAACAAATTTCTAATGAAAGCTATTGACTGATACCGTATTAATTGATAAGTTGTGTAAATGATAACAAAACCAATATTAATGAGTTATGTATACATTGATTACTATAGCAATGAATTGGATGCCATTCGCCAACAGTTTGTTGACACTAAGAATGAGAACCGAAGACTGAAAGCACTTTTGCAAAAGTATGACATTCCCGTCGATGACAACTAATATAGATTACCGTATATTATGGTAAATTTAAAGTTGATAATAATAATAAACTATATAAAGTAAAATATAAGTATAAATATATTGTTATTTCGTATAATGGTATCAATTATTGATTAATTAATTTAATTATTATTATTAACAATACTTTATTATAGAATAAAAGACAAGTCTTACTAGACTTTCATTGAATGTTTTGTAGAAATAATTTTTGTTAATAAATTTACGACTGATATTCAATCAATAAAGTTTACCAGTTATTAATGGTATGCAAAATGTGACTGTTATTGGGGTAGGAATCGCCATGATCAGTTTTGCTGATAATTAATTAAGTTACCAATGTATAATTGGAAACAAACATACAATATACAGTAATAGTAATTAATGTGATCACTGGTTATGTAATTCTGTACTTAAATTGTTTTGAGTTAATAAACTGAAAATGATTTTTCTTATAGTAAATAGGTATCACATGAGTTAGACCATGATATTTATTTAATAACAAGCTATAGATTTTAACTGAACGGGTTTGTATCAAATTGTTTGATTTGCCAAATTAGCGAATAATATCAATTCAAATAAAACAATGTTCTCGTAATTAAAGTGATATTTTGAAGCTATTCTAATTTTGATGACAATATTAATCGGGTGGAGAAGAAATAGTTAATCAAATTGATATTACATTTAGACAATTAAACCCAAACACCCATTTATTCTATGCCTTTTCGTTGTCTAACCCCTGACCGCATGGACTGACACTGTGTTTATTAGTTTGCGTATTGTTTAATAATTTAATAACATTAAAATCTATAACTATTATTACATGAGTTTGAGTTATAAAGATATAAATAGAGACCACGAATGCATACGTGAATTGTGGTGCTATTTATTAAATTATAATTTACAAAACGTTATGTTATTATTTAGCCTAAATTTTGCTAAATTATTTGCTTACAAAATAAAATAAGTGCAAAATTGTTGCAAAAGTCAATTGAATTACACATTATTACAGAATTTTATGGTTTTATATACCGGCATATTATATGTTGAGACAGTCATTACATGTCATTATGACTTAAATGATAGCTAACATCACATTGCAGTTAGGGTTGGATTAAAACTATTACACGAACGGCACTAAACTTCAAATTATTTATTGGACACGGAATTTGATACAATAGACAAACATTGTTTTACAATGAAATTGTTGACTAGAAAAACTCTCGTGGTAATATTTTGCAAATTAGACTAGTTGTACTTAATCAATTGCAATATCCCGAGTTTATTAAACGCCTATGTAGGACAATTTACCAAATAGAAAAATCGGACTAAAATATAGGCTTAAACAATAGTCATTTAATTAGTTTTGACCATTGATTAATAATTTAAACAACATTTTTTATTATTAGTCAATTGTTGAAAGCAATGTAATTGCAATTATTATTCCGTATGTAAAAGTTATTAATCATATAATTTTAATGATATAATAAAATGCATAAGATAATAAAATGTAATAATTTAAAAACATAAAACTATATAAGCTTAATTGACCGAAAAATCATATCAGTAATAATTTTCTATGGGAAACAATGGTAAGATTATATGCATAATAAACTAATGAATTATTACTTTATTATTAATGGTTTGCGGACCAGGTTTTTGACATTATGGCCATAAAGTGAATGTGTGCTCAAAATAATGCACATTTCTTCACTTCCTTTCATTCAAACTATTTCTAAATGTGAATCAAATATTCATAACGCGATTGCAAACAAAGTATCGTTATGTTTAGGAGAATCGCATAACTGTAACGCAAGTTTGTCTTTAGCTGTAAAAACCATTATTTGACACAAATTTATTCATTGATGTCATCGATTGTGAGACACAAGTGTCCGGATTTGAGTGCTTTCGAGCGTAACGTCAGTGAATTTAGTCACACATTATAATAATATTTTGATTTCAATGTTAACTAAGCCGTCAAATGTTAAATAAAATCATATTTTATGGATTTCCATATATTTGGTAAAATAATTGTTGGAATATTCTTTGAATATACAACTTTTAAAAAGATTTATGAATATTTTTACAAATATGATTTCTCAAAAAATCATATAATTTAACTAAAAATAAAATACTTTGTGTAATCTTAATGATTAGGAATTGTAATTATAATTTTTTATCTCTCATTAAAACTTTAAGAATTGACAAAATAATAAAAACAAATAAACAAAAGAGAAGACTCGGCAAAGAATTATCCTATATTTGTAGAATACCATACATGTTATGTTTGTTAGTATTAAACCACACAATACGCCAAAACATTGCATTGACATTACGATAATAGTTAGGCACGCAATGCTGTAATACATTGTATAGGGTTTATCTGTCAGGTATACTATTAAATCTTATTTGCTTTTGTGGTAAAGCTTTAAAATGCATGTATAGCTGACAAGTGAGACTTCCACACAACAAAATATTTGCTTGATTTGAGTCTTCAAACTTTTTCACACCTCAATTGTACTATAAATTTGTCATTTTTTATCAGTTGCCAGCGATTGAGACTTAATTTAAAGAGTTAATACATTTGTACATAAAGTGCAGTAAAGGTATTAAAAATCGATACGAAAATTGCTTTCATATAACACTGTCAATCGTCGACAAATGATATTGTAATATTTTTATAAATAAAATGTGTTAATATTTTATATCATAATATATTTAAAGAATTGAAATATGAAAAGCGTTTGAGTGATATATTGACTATAATATACAATTTAGAGTTCATTTATAGATAATTATAGGCATTAAATTGACGGAAACCGGTCTTTCATTTAAACATTTAGCGTTAAATGTGACGAAAAGTGAAACTTATTACGAAATAGTGTTACAGAAGTCATTGAATACTATGTAGAATATTCTGTATGTTTTTATAATAACTTATAAAATATTAATGTGAATGAGTTTTAATGCATAAAAGTAATTGATTTGTTGGTTGAAAGAGATGTGAATAATGTGTGAACTGTGGAAGTGTTTGTTAAGTGATTGTGTGTCCAATGCATAGATGGAAGATGTGTTCGTATGTATGGAAGCGATGAAGTTATCTCTGGTTTACATTCAGTGGAGAGGAGAGAGAGAGGAGAGAGAGAGAGAGAGAGAGAGAGAGAGAGAGCAGAAGAGTGAGAGGAGAGAAGAGAGTGTAGAAAAGGAAAGGAATTGAAGAATTGGTTTGCATTAGTCTTTCTCGAGCCTCTGCTATGTTTGCTCCGCAGTCTTCACAGTCTTGTAATCAAAACATATAATAATAATAAAGTGGTGTTCAATACATCTCTGGTAATAATGGTTTGAGAAGAATGCTATTATTTAAGGGCTTGTCGTGTGATTGGGCTTCAGATGATGTGTCTTCAGAATCGAGTCAACATTCAGAGCACAGAATCAGAATCAGTGAGCAGTCGGACAGTGTGTCGATCATCACATCCGTGGATTCAGTTCAGCCAAAACTCTTGACGTCCACACCATTGGCCACAAACGGCTGCCAAAGGGCTGACCAGATTAGCCGATACTCTGTCGCCAAAGCTATTTATAGTTAATAAATAATAATTAAATAATTATATGTATTATTCAATTGCTTATACTATATAACGAAAGCCGAATTCCTCGTCAATTCTATGTTGTATTCGCACACTTGTTGTCCTCATTGTTGGCCCAATCCATGCCCTAATCCCATGAAATATGACAGTATCTGTTAGACATGGGAGGCGTATATTGAATAAGCCGTTCAACACAGCGCTCCACAAATGGCATCTAATCAGTGCTCCACTCCTTCCGACGGCACAGATGTGTGCCATCACTACAGCACTACTCGTCTGTTTGAGTAGTTGTCTCACTTCCAGCACCGCCACCACCACTGACACCAAACCGCCCGGTCATACGCCCGGCCATACATTACCGCATATGACCGGTAGTGGACAAACGCCAGATCATCATCCGACCAGTTCAGCTGATAACTGGCCCCTGAAGTACCACTACAGCCAGTGGTTACACAAGGAGTTCATCACCAGTGAAATGTCAGACTCTACGTGTGAACCGAACCGAAGGACAGACATCAAACAATGTCAGACTTCAGACACTCCTGATGATCACAACATCAGACATATGAGTGAAATCAATAGTAATGTATTGAGAAACGTGTCCGCAATTAATGAATTATTAAACGGATCATCGCTTCCAACGCTTCCAAAGACGGTGAACACAGTTAATAGTGGAGTGACTACGGAATCGGTGCCACTGCCGGCCACCACAGGCAGTGACACCCGAACCGGCATCTCATCCGTACCTAATATTAAGGACTCATTAATAGTTTCCAACAATCAGTGCCTTTTCCTCGACAGGAAATCGGCCGAAAGTATCTGTGATTCCTCGCAGGGGTCGGTCCGTCTCAGCCTCATGAATAGGTTTCACCTCAAGAATTGTGACCGATATTCCCTACAAAGTGTGCTCCGCTTCGAGACCTGGCAATCGCTTCTCCACAGCTCTGACACCGAACAATGCCAACACATCCTCCAGGAGTTGGTTATGATTGACAATACCGTCGATCGACTTATTTGTCAATACGATTCACTACTCGAGCGCTACGACTGTCAGAACGGCTTTTCCGTCATCTGGACCTGTGATGACTGTCGGGTGAGTTCGCCATCACTTCTACACCATTTCATACACAATCACTACATCCATACACATCATTCTCTCTCTCTCTCTCTCTCTCTCTCTCTCTCCGNTAAATGATATGGTCTTTACCCGACATCCCTCAGCGCTCCCATAAATATACTTCAACCGCCTCCATCTCCATCTCTCTCTCTCTCTCTCTCTCTCATTTACCACTTTTACATTACATGCAATTATTGCTTATAATTATTTTTTAATTAATTTTTTATTCGTTATCTTTATTCTGGTTTATATTTTGATAAATGATCTAAAATAATGCAAACGGAGAGAGAAAGAGATGGTTATTGAGAGTAAAGTTTGTTTATACAGCAGTTTATCATATATTAAATTTTATTGAAAAACTATTTTTTAGATAGTCTTAAAATGTATGCAACAATAGATTGCAATTAATCTGAAAATCATTATATTTAATACTTAATGACTAAAAGCGTTGTCTTTTGTTATACAAAATAATTAATATTTGATATAAATTAAAGTTAAACGCTTTTATTTAGTTTATTTGTTCGGTTCATTAAATTCTTAGATTTTTTGCCATTATTTTATACTTTGTTATGAGTTTTCTTCGTTCGCATCGAAGCATCGCATGATTTAATACAAGAAATATTTTATTTATAACAATATTTTATAAATTTTAAAATCTTATAACTTATACGTTTGACTTATGATATGTATAATATATCAATTGAATGAACGATATTTTAAAACTGATTTCTAATTTAAGCCATTGATTAATTAATACATATTGTAATTCTACTAATTATCTAACATTCAAATCATGATTAATAATATTAACTTAAATATTTATATAATTTTAATAAATAAAATTTTTATCTTTTTATACTGAGGCCTAAATGTTGAGAAAATTTAATATTTAATACAATAAACGGTGTAATATTGTAACCATAAATGCCATCAAACAATGTCTAAATATTTTTCCAATTCTTCAAACGGAAAATACTTTTTTATAACAAATCCGTTGGAAAATATCCGGTAATGAATTCACTACCACTTCTCTACTGCTGTGAACTATAACTTTATTTTAGATTCCGTGAAAATTTCGTCTTTTATTTGAAAATCTAATTTAATTTTGATTTTCTTTTCACTCGAAAAGAAAGACAATCAGACATTGTTTTAAATGAGCTGATAGTCAATATGCAAACGGTTTGAAATGTATGCGACAACACATTGACTTACATTAGACTAAATTAAATCATTTCACTCTTTTCTTTTCCTCTATTTATTCAGCCATATATTGTATATTTTAGATTTCATTGAAATATTTAAAGATCATTGAAAATAAACTGAAATTAATATATTTTTGAAATACATTATTATATAAACTCATAATAAATGCTGACTTAGAGATTGTGGGATACAAAGAATATATGGTTAAGTTTATAGTAAAGTATATTTAATATATTGATCAAAGAATATGAAGTATTGCAGTCTTTTTACAAATGAATGAAATCAAAGATAACGTTTGCTGTCTTTAAAGAAGAGAGAGAGAGAGAGAGAGAGAGAGAGAGAGAGAGAGAGAGAGAGAGTTTCTACTCTACAGTATGTTTTGATGAAAGAAAATGTAGAGAAAATAATTTAAGAGCAAAGAAAAAAGGAGGAAAAGTATTTCAGTTTATATTTAATGGTTCAACACTTTTTATAATTCGTTGTGTGTTTGCATCCAATGCTTGCATTTTAAGCATTTTTAATAAAGGATGCAATAATTATTAAATTTAATGCATGGCTTTCATACAGAAAGTTATTTCATTTTATCATTTCAAACACTTATGAATTGATTTTTTCTTCTTATTTATTATTACAGGAATATATGACGGATTCTGTTATAAATTTAGTGATTAATAATTAATACAATGTAAAGATTTTTTTTTTGCCTTTGCGTGACAAAAATTTTGCGTGAAATATAAATTGTATGTTTTGTTTGATTTCAATTTATTGTTTTAACAAATCATTTGCTAACCAATAGACTAAATGTTTGTTTCACTCGAGACTAAGTATAATCGAGTTTGTAATAAATGTTGAATTAAATTAACATTTTCTCCGCTTATATATTGGGGCCAAATGTCTGTACCGTTTTGTATAATGAATATAAAACATATTGGTTTATGTGTTTTATCTATTGTTTGATTATAATAATAGTATAATTAATGGGAATATTATTCTGCAATCCTTATGTCATATATTACTGTCTTAAACGAAAAGAGAAAAGGAGTGGAAATACGACAATGAAATCAATAATTGGATTTCAGAACATATCTAATGAACATAATCTGGGGGTCAGAAGAGATTGACTCTCAACTAAATTATCAGTATTTTGTATTCGTGTGTTGGGAAGGGTAGGGAAGGGATCGGTAGCTATAATAAGGTAACTCATTTGATATACTGATTGAGGCACTCATAAACTCATAAATAGATAACTCTTGACTTCGATTACGGCAAATGTGGGCGTATTTCGTATAAAATATGCAATATTATTACGATAAGTGTATGATTTGCTCTGCACTGCACTTTCACATCAATATTTGATGTGATTCTATGTCAATACATATACACATATTATGCCAATTATATGTATGTTTTGAATTGATTTGAATATTTGTGTTCAACAGTTAGTGATCCTATCAATTAACAAAATGTTATAAATAATGCAATCATTTTATATAAAAGTTACCAAATTTCTCATTTATTATCTCTATTATAGCATTTAAGTAAACAGAATTGTGTTTAACAAAAATGAGAACAAATCGACCAATAGTTATGCAATTCATCTCTCTCTCTCTCTCTCTCTCTCTCTCTCTCTCTCTCTTTCTCTTTATATATATATTGTATATAAAAAATATTAAACTTCACTAAATGTGTGAAATAGAAAGCGAATCGTTGTAAACATTACCAGAATAACAGAATCACAGATTGCCATCGACTTGAGCGCATGATCTCTCCCTCTCTCTCTCTCTCTCTCTCTCTCTCTCTCTCCTGATCCTCCGCATCACTTTTGTATACTTTGCTTCAAACCCTAAAATTTGAGTGAAAACTTATATTCAATATCTATTGCAGTGAAACCAATTGCTAGACATATGTATTATTAAATAAGAGCAATATTTTTAAGGCTTTTTCATCGTTTATATGTTTAGCCCAAAGCCATTGGAGACACACTTGAGATGTGATTTCGTAAATCTTATATCAATGACAACATATTCTTATCAGTTTCCGCAACCTTTCGACTCACAAACTCTGAACACATATATTATTATTCTTGCATACATTCAATATAATCCTAAACTGATTAACAGATACTGTATTACTGTATGATTGCATTTCATTTAATTCATTTTATGTTTATTCTCTAACCATTTGTATTCATATTCTTGCGTTATATTCAATACAATAACATATTTATTGATTAAAGCATTTAAACAAATACTTGCTATTGATTTAAATAGATATATGAATTATTTTGACTTTGATATAGTTTTATATATTAATAATGTTAATATATTTTATAATTAAAACATAATTGTGTTTTGGGCTATATATTGTAGCAATTTTATAAAACCATGCGATGTAATGGCATAATGGCTTGAATCCAAAGATTATTTATATGGGTGTTAGGCTCCCATTATATCGATCGCAAATATAGTGCACCTTAAAGTCTCATATACTGTACAGAGTATAGTGTGTTGTTTATAATATGGTATAATATTTTTGCAAAAACCATGTAATTGTTTAACATGCTCACTAGTCAAATTATTTATGTTTATTAATTATTACTATTTTAATAAGACAATTGCTTAAATTTTTATAATTAGCAAATTTGTTTATTTAATTTTATATGTTTTGTAAAAATACTTTTAGGTAATCAAATATGTTTTTATAATACGATTAAATTATTTGATAACATAAATAATATATTTAAGTAAAGACATTAATATAGTAAGGATATTTATATATAAGACTTATTAACTTTTATTTATGTTATAAACAGTAGACTTTTTTACTTGATATAAAGTATAAGTCTTACAAATGTTATATTTATATTTCAAACTCCATATTATAAAATGTTTATGAATATAATAATCAGGAATGACTTGTCATGCAATTAGTCTTGCATTCAAACCCAATAATAAAAGCATATTTTGAATGTTTTGCGAATTCTAAACCATTTAACGACTTCATAGCAATTGGATTTAATGACAAATATATTTATATAAACATATTTAATCCTATATTTTATTTTCAATCATATTCTTTGTAGAATTTGATTGCAATTCTTGCATTCAGTGTCTCTTTTATATACAATTTGTTATAAATATTTGATTAAAATTAAGACAGTGTTTGTAAAAACAATTTGAAATTCATATCATTTTTGTTCAATAATGAAACTAATTTAATATTCAAAACAAACGATTATTTATATTTTTAGTGGCAATCACTTGACTTGAATGCACCCCTAAATTGAAATATAATTAATATATTAATTAATATTATAGCTAATGTGTTGAACCACTTTTCCATCACTTATATTAATTGTTTTAAATAATTGTTACACAAATCTGAAATGTATAGTATTTTTCACACAAATATTGATTTATTTATTAAATTCCCATTATTTGCTTACAATTTAAATTATTTATGCAAATGGTATACAAATGACATATTTAGGAGAGATTTTGCTTCAATTAGATAATCACAGGAATGGTAGAGTCTATACCTTATAGAAAATACTGTGTTTTGTTAATTTTAATTTAGATTTCACTCAATCAAACATTTAATTTGTTTGATATAAATTGTGAGAATGCATTAAAATTCATATATTGACAATATATCTTAATTGTTAATAAATTATTAATAATTATTAATATATTAATAATAATTCTACATTTATGTATTTTGATACTTTTATCAACAAAAATATAATTTATTTTAATTATATATTTTTTGACCAAATGAAAAATTATAGTTTCATTCTTAACCACAATTCAGACATGAATATTTGGTTTATAGAATCGTCCACTCGCTCTATGGGAGTTAATATGGGATTACAGCTCTATGACATAAGGTTAACATGGGTAATGCTAAGTCTATTGGCAATGTTATTAGTGATAACTTTTCACTATGAGACTAATGCTAATCCTATGGGCAATGCTAAGTCTATAGGACTCATATTAAATGTGTAGATAATGCAGAACATTTTTGAGCACTACCCGAAATGTGGTTAACGTATAGCATCGCTGTGTGTGTTGTTTGGGTTCATAATTACAAAAGTACTTAAAATATAGTGATTAGACTTTAAGGAAAACATCAGAAGTAGAAATAGAAATAATTGATGGCATCGTTATTATACTCCATATTCTATCTGAAAGCTTGTCATTCGTTATTTAGTGAACACTTTTACAACATTTTTAGTTTGTTTTTTATCGTTTTCATTCTTGTTTTAATCTTCAGTGTTTGTCGACTCTCTCTCTCTCTCTCT
>CAJPIZ010001937.1:0-15045 GCA_905368565.1 Medioppia subpectinata | reverse complement strand
GAGAGAGAGAGAAAGAGAGAGAGAGAGAGCTACCAAAACTTGTTATTATCATCATTTGTAGAGCACGTGATTGTTGATAATTAATGTTTAATTTTGTGGCACAAATTAATACAACGTTTAAATACAAATAATTTAACATGTAATATATATAAAGTGTAGTAATCTATGCTTAAATAAAAATGCTTATGCAATTTGGGCTAACATTACATAAATGTAATTTTAACTACAAAATATATTCAAAATAAGAGAAAGTTAAGTCATTTGTTAAACATAAACAGCAAAATACAACTAACCCATCGATACATACATAATATAAAAGAGTATTAATTTATTTTTCAGTATAAAATTTACATTTTATTTACAAAAATAAATTTCATTAAAAAATGAATACAATTTTAAGTATAAAAGCGGCAAACATTTTAATTCAATAAATCTATTGATTAATAATTTCTTACAATATTTTTTGAATAAGTTTTGAGATATACTTAAAAACTATACAACATGATTAAAGTAAGTACAATATAGTATTACAATCTATTTTAGTGATCATAATTTAAATAATATTTTAACAATATACATTTGGTAAAAATAACCACCTAGCTCATACACGTGCTGACAATCCTGCCGGTGCTGGCACTGCACTGTCACTCGTCTCCCATATCACTGGCCGTGAAGAGTAACCGTCGCGTAGAAGTGGTTGACGTCAAGTCTGACGGCGGAGACAACGGGCCGACTATAGTAGACGTCGGAGCCGTCGATCTGCCGCTTGAGCTAAACTGGGTGTCAAAGTCGAGTACATTGAAGACAAATCAGCGCCATATCTCACGGCCCGGGAGTCTGCAAAAGGACCGACAGGTAGACGGAGCCCAACGGCTGGTGCAGGAGATCGTACGCCCAGTCATACAGGAGGTCAGGGAAGTGATAGTCCCGGAGCGCACTGTAGTCCAGGAGATACGGCCCGTACGGGAAGAGGTGCGCACAATAGTGGCCAGGGGTGACAATCGGGGTAATAATAATGGTGGCGATGATGGCGATAATAATAATGATAGTGGTATTGGGCGCGGTCTATATGGTGGACTCCGATTGGCTGACGGTCTAGATAGCGGCTTACGATTGGATAGCGGTTTAAGTGGTAAACTCCGATTGGATGACGGGCTACGACTGTTGTCCGGCAAAGGTCTGTCTAGTATTGGTTTGAGACGCAATGATAAAAATGATAATAATGGTGATGATCAGGGTAAAAGTATACTGAGACTGTTGAGCAGTAGTAACAGCCGGGGCTATGATAATAACGATAACAACCGCCGGTCCTCTAAGTCTAGTCGTGGTCTGGATTTAGGCGAATGGAATTTATAATTACAATATGGTTATTTAAATTGACCCTTTACGGTGCTCAAAATAATTGACATAGAAGATTTGCATGATTAATGGACTTTCTATTGAACAATTTATTTAAATTAAATCTTATTACTTTGTGGTAATTAAAAATAATGATGTGCTGCTAAAATTATACTAAATTATTGTCTTGTTTGATTTAACGAATAAAGAAAATCCAATTATTGTTAATTACAATGTTGTTATTTCTATTAACATATTATAGTGTAATTTTTCAAGTTTAATTTTTGTAAATGGTAAATCAATGTAATCATGATAAAGAATTTACAAAATCCTATTCGGTAAAGTCTTTTAAATCGTAAGCAGACTGTATATAAAGTATAATATTAGATAAAAGTTTTAGATAGAAACATATAACATAAATATTTATTTTCATAAAAATTAATTATCGAAATTTTGTGTTAAATTTATTATAATAAAATCCTTAATTTAAAGTTATAAAAAATTATTAATTACAATCCAACACGATAGGATTGATTTGCAAAAAAATTATTATTATTATCATTATAAGCATTATTATAATCTCTCAAATAATAAATGATTTCATTGTAAGAATCTTAAAATAATGTTTTTATATTTTTATATAAATAAGGTTTTTACTGACTTTATTTTTAAATGTATGTTTTATAAAAACATGATAATTAATGATGCATTTTAATGATTTATTAATAATGGGTTTTATTATAATATTTATATTGACATAAAATATGATTTATTTAACTTAAACTTTATCTTATATAATTTTATATTATTTGTAAATTATTACAAGCGTCAAATATGTTATATAAGTTTATGTGCACTAGCATCTTTACAAAGGTTTTATATAAATATTATTTATCCAAATAAAATTCGTAATAACATAAATATTTTAAACATATAATTTTTATTATTAAGTTCATAATATACTCTTGTTTATTAAAATGTGTGATAAAATTAAATGCAATGAATTATTACCTAAAGAATTACGGATCCAATCAGCAGAGAGTCTACTGTACAGAATTGGGTTATCATATTTTAAACCCAAAACACCGACTAAACGAGCATGGTACTCACATCCTGTATTAAGTACAATCTCTGTGTGGCATCATTTAATTATAAACATAATTATTCTAATAAATGATGGTAAGAATGAAACAATTGTTTATGCTTTCGGAGATGTTTCTCATATGATGGGCGCCGGAATTCACTTTAAACTTGTCATAATTTTTACCATGATATTCGGTGTTAGCGCTCAAATGATATATCAATACAACTATTGGTGTGGTATTGAACCGACATTTCTCCGGGTGTTTGCTATGATGTCAGGTATGGTTACCCCCTATAGTGTTGGTTTCTCTGACCCCCGATCTGTACAACGATTGATGAAAAAAGCAAAATTATTATTTACCATATCACATTTTATTACCACTAAAACATACCCGATACTCGGCTTGATTGGTATATTACCATATGTTTTTATTGACACACCTTGGTATTACGCGTTTATTTACGGTTTACCCAATACAATCATAGACACCCTTGTAGTTTATGTTGGGGTAAATCTAATCATGTGGCAATTGACATATTTTTATTTAATATCATACTATGTAAAAATTAAAATTAATTCAATTAATCAATCATTTAAAGATACAATGAATACACAAAATGTTTTATCACGATTGAAATCACTAGATTGTATATATAGTGAGATTACTGAATACAACAAAACATACTGGTCAAAATATATAATGACCCTGTGGCAAATAATGAGCTTCAATGTGCCGTTTGCAGCTTTTACCCTAATATTTTCTAACTTGGTTTTTATTAATAGGCTACTTGTCATGTATACTGTACTTATGATGACCCTACCGTTTATTTTGATTATATTTATTGCATCTGATGTTAATTATATTGCTTATGAATCTTATAAAATATTAAACTCATTTAATGTAAAACTAAGATAGAATAAATTAATGTAATATCTAGGGCTGAAAGTTTGGTATCATTTTGATATCATTTTCTATATATTAAAGTGTAATTTGCAGATTTATCACAAGGTTATTACATTTATATCGTGTTGCTTATAATGTGAAACATATAAATGACTCATTCTACAATATATAATAAAAACACAAGTTTCAACCTTAGTAATATTCTGTACTTTTATATAATATTTTAATAAATTTTAATTTTGTATTATTTTTATAATTTACAGACTTGATTTATTTTTAAATCATTAAATTATTTAATTTATAACATTCATATTTAATATGAGTCCTATAGACTTTTCATATACTTTACAAAAGTCCCATAAAGATCAAATGTCCATAGACTTAACACTGTCTATAGAATTAGCATTAGTGCCATAGAGAATTGTCATAGCACTACCATAGGATTAACAGAGTTGTATTCATTGATTTTTTGCAGTAACAATAAAGTAATTTATAGTTGGCAATATACTTTTAAAAGCTAAGTTTTATATAGATTATACACAAATTATGCGGTACAATATTTGCAATTAATAGTTTTAATTGACCATTTCAAATAATGTTTTATTAAGTCAACTTTAATGATGATTTCTACATCTAAAGTACTATACATAATGATAACAAACTTAATAAATCTTTAATAAAAATAATTACTGTATATCACGATATTATTTAAAATATAGATTATACAATAAAATAATCTACATGAAATATAAATATAGTTTAAATACATATAAATATCATCAATCATTATAATACATAATTGTATTTGATTTGATGTTCATAATTCACAATTTATATTATATTATATGTTTAGACCACTAATTTATTAACATTATTACAGTACTGTAAATAAAGATTGTTGTATTATTAATGTACAGTTGTATCATATAGATTAATTTATAAATTCAATATAATTTATTATTAATTATGAATAATATTAAATGCAATGAATTATTGCCTAAAGAATTGCGAATACAATCAGCAGAGAATCAATTGTATAGAATCGGGTTATCCCTATACAAGCCTAAAATATCTACTAAACGACCATGGTACTCACATCCTATTATAGTTATGATAACATTATTATATTATTTGTTAATAAATATATTGTGTTTAATAAATAACGGAGAAAACGAAACAATTGTTTTGCTTTTCGGCGATTTTTCGCATATTCTTTGTATTGGAATTCAATTCAAAATGGCGGAAATTTTTGGGTCAATTTTTATTATATTCATTCAATTGATATATCAATACAACTATTGGTGTGGTATTGAACCGACATTTCTCCGGGTGTTTGCTATGATGTCAGGTATGGTTACCCCCTATAGTGTCGGTCTCTCTGACCCCCGATCTGTACAGAAATTAATGAAAAAATTCAAAACTTTATTTTATATTGCTCAAATATTTTGTCAACATATTACACCATTAGTAGGTTTTGTAACTTTAATAACATTTGTAACATATAAACCACTACTGCCCGCTCTTTTATACGGCATTCCCAATACAATATTATTAAGTTATTCGGTATACGCTAGTTATGGCATTGTAGTATGGTCGCTGATTTATTTTTATTTATTATCCTATTATCTGAAATTAAAATTATATTCAATTAATAACAAATTCATAAAAATGCCTAAAAATTCACAGAATATTCTGTTAGTATTAAAATCATTGAATTTTATATATAGAGAAATTAATGAATATAATGTTACTTATTGGTCAAAATATTTATTATCTTTATGGTTTGTGTTTGGTATGATTATAATTCTTGGCATTTACATGGTCATTTATTTGACTATGTCAATTCTGGTGTCAATATTATTTTATTATCTTATATTAATCTTATTGATTACATTTATAACAATCATATTCACGGCATCAGCCGTAAATGCAACAGTAAAACAATCATATAAACTATTAAATTCATTAATGGTTAAACTAAACTAGTTCATATTATTTAAAGTAAATCATGTAATATGTAATTAGAAAAATTATGCGATTGTAAATTTATGCAACTTTGTATCTATTAGTTAAATTGGTTATATTTTATTGTAGTTAAGTAAATTAGTTTAACAGAGTACTTTAAGATAAATTATGATTGAAATAATGCACTTTCAAATAATGCACTTTTAAATGTACAGGTATTATCGCTTTAAATTGACAATGATCAATATTATAAGAAATATCTAACTATTAACATGCATCATGTAAAGCATTAAATCTTGTATACAATAATAAAATACAAATAATTGAAGTTATCAAGTAATCAACGTATATTTTATATAAAATAAACACGCAATATTTATCTAAATTTGTAGTCTACAAAATTACAATAATGGTTATTTTAAATGGAAAATCTATTTACCATTAATTAGTTTGTTATGAGCGCATTAAACGTTAAATTGCAATTAAAACTTAAATGCACAATAAAATAGTTTACTTGAATAAATTAATAGACATTTATAATTATAATAAATCACGATATTTGAGGTTTAGGTTTTTTAATGACATTTTCTACCACTATTATTTATTTCCCAAATGTATATAAAGAATAATAAAAATTAGGTTAGATAACAAATATACTTGATTTTTCAAAATATATTTTATATTAAATCATGGTTATTTTAAATTGCAATGAATTATTGCCTAAAGAATTGCGAATACAATCAGCAAAGAATCAATTGTATAGATGCGGGCTATCATTAAATAAACCACAAACATCACCAAAACGACCATGGTACTCGCACCCCATTGCTATTACAATAGTATTGATGTACTTTTTATTTGCAAACATAATATGCATAATAAATAACGGAGAAAATGAAACAATAGTTTTAGTTTTTGGTGATTTTTCTCATATAATTGGTGTCGGAATTCAATTCAAAATGGCGGAGATTTGTGGCATAATATTTGTCACAAGCAATCAATTAATATATTATTATAACTACTGGTGTGGTATTGAACCGACATTTCTCCGGGTGTTTGCTATGATGTCAGGTATGGTTACCCCCTATAGTGTCGGTCTCTCTGACCCGCAGACTGTCCGACGATTTATGAAAAGATCAAAAACAATATTTTTCATAAGCAATATATTTTGCAATAAAATCATACCATTTATGGGTTTTATGGTATTAATTGTATTCATAACTAATAAACCTTTATATCAGGCATTGTATTACGGTATTTATAATACAATTTTATTATGTTATGCTGGATATATTGCCTATGGGACAGTAACATGGTTAATGGTATACTTTTATTTATTAGCATATTATTGTCGACTTAAACTTATCGCTATTAATTATAAATTCATTAAGCTAAATAAAAATTCACGAAATATTTTATTAATATTACAATCACTTAATTATTTATATCTGGAAATCACTGAATACAACACTACTTATTGGTCAAAATATTTACTAGCTGTTTGGTTTGTATTTGGTAATGCTATTATATTGAATTTGTATGCAATTGTTTTTACAAATGCCTCAATCATGGTCTTAATTATATTATCTTATAGTGTATTATTGATATTAGCAGTGTTTATAACTATCATATTCATTGCCTCGACTGTAAACGCCTCGGCTATTAAATCATATAAAATATTTAATTCATTTATTTCAAATAAAATTAATTAGTTTATATATTTTAAAATTTATTACTGATTTTATTTCAATAAATAACATTTTATTTTTAACGTTAATCAACAAATAATATTAATATTTGCTACACATGTAATATCTTATTTAATAAATAAAATATGATAGTAAATTTATCATATTTATTATTTTTATCCCATTAACAATTTTTTTGACTATTTACAGTAGTTTAATGAAAGATATAAAATATTTTATTTTATAGTTTGTAAACTAAACTTTATATTATTAGAATAACAGCCATTTCAATATCAATGATGTACTAAATTAGTTGCTTAATTAGTCACTTATTAATTATATCATTACAACTGTGGTATTAGCCAATAGTTCTTCAGGTGTCTGATGTCAGATATGATTACCCCCTCTGGAGTCTATCATTGACACACAAACTATCCGATGGTTTATAAAAAAAATGATTTAATCATTAATATTAATTTTTATAACAAATATACTTTATAATTAAAATCCCTCTCCCATTGTCTCTAATTAATTATGGACTTTAACATAAGATTAAGAATTTCAAAGCTATTTAAAAATATTTTATAAGATAAATATCTGTAATATCCACAATTTGGTTTCCAATATGAATGTCTATAAATCGCTATACTTATAACTCATACAGTATTGACTATTTACTATTACATTCCAACATGGCAATCCCTCGTAATATAATATAAATTATTTAAATGTCAAGATGTTTATTGAATTGGATTATTTTAATTCTTAATTGTAATTCTAAGAAAACTGACATTTATAGCAAATCTTAAATAGATATAACTAATTATAACCACTTAACTTATTTATTTTATGAAATCCATCGATGATAAACATATTTATCGATATTTTGAGTGACATTCTAATTGATATTGATTGATTAGCCAGATGTTAAATAGTATATAAACTAGTTTTAAAGCATTCATGTAACTACTGGCAAACCAATTAATAAAACCATGTCAAAACATTTAGTATTTGCTTTCCTACTATTAGTGACTTGGGTCACAGTAACATGGAGCTTCACTGGTGTTATTCACTCTTGGACCACCAACATCATGGTCAAACATATCCGGGCCAATAATTTGAGTGCCATAATTCGCTATGCTGATCGTGACAAAGGTGAAACTACTGACAGTAACATAATAATGGCCGCAAATGTAAGAATTGACAAAATCAAATACAATATTTTGTAAAATGTACACATTTAACATTACTTAACTTCTTAAACACTAGGTACTTTACTTAGGCGTATTAGCCAAAGACGTATGTGGCCAGCTTGTGTCGTGGAAATTAGGTGGGGACATGGAATATTGGAATCTGTTCCCCCAGAGTTATAGTTGTAATACAAATTTTGAACGTATGGTGGAAGAGCCAGTTTATTGGTATCTCGGGAATCAGACAGGTCCGGACGATTACGTAGTTTACAACATTACCCTTTTGTATGAAAGTGAACATGATTCGAGACCTGTTGGTTTAAATTATAGCGTGGGATTTTTTAAAGTTGGACATGCTGCTCCTTGTTCAGATGTACGAATTAATGCTACCCATATTATTGATCATAATCCTTATTCTGGTACAATATCTAATAAATAATTATTTAAAATGAATAAGTATATTATGGGGTATTTCAATTATAACTCTAAATATAATTATGCGAATAGTTGATATAAACGTAATTTACATATTTTGTTGGTTTATATTTTAAAATGTCAGTTGTTATTTAAAATAAGTATTTTTAAACATTTTCTCAGATTGTAACTCTAATTTTCTCAATTTGAGAGACCATGTTCATAATGGAATATAATTATTAATTATGTAAGTTTGTGACAATGGATGTTTAACTCCATCGAATAAATTATTAATTGGTTTATCAATTATTAATTACAACTAATCAATTGATATATCACTACAACTATTGATGTGGTATTGAATCGACATTTCTCCGGGTGTTTGCTATGATGTCAGGTATGGTTACCCCCTATAGTGTGACCCCCAATCTGTACAACGATTGCTGAAAATATCTAAAACTTTGTTTAAATTCAATGAATTTGTGTCCAAAAAGATCTCTCCATTTACTTCTCTATTGTGTTTAATGCCGTATATTATTCACAAACCATTAAAAACGGCTTTACTTTTCGGTGTACCTAACAGTTTATTTTATAGCTTGGTCATTTATACATTTACCAACATAGTCTTATGGAAATATACATATCTATATATAATATCGTATTATTTAAAAATCAAACTAAATATTAATAATAATATAATTAATAATAAACAAAATAAATTTTACACAAATTCACGAAATATTCTGTTGATATTGAAATCATTGTATAACATATAGCTGGAGATTATTGAATACACTACTTATTGGTCTAAATCAAATGAGTCCAGGTTCAAAAAGGGGATATTTATTATATGACGTGGTCTATTGAATCGCCAGGCTGCTTTTTAAAGTATTCATTATACACGTTACGATTAATTTAGTCATAATTTGCCCATTTTTACTATAATAAATAATTTAATGTAAACATTAAAACCCCATTTATTATATTAGAGTACATTATATGTGACTAACATATGAATAGTATATAAATTACAACACAAGGGTTAGATATGATAAGTACTCTCAAGTAAATTTTGGACACATTTGGTCTAAATATTTATTGTCTGTTTGGGGTTTAATGGGTTTGACTGTAACCATAGGGCTATACACGTTAACATTTATCAAACTGACCATGGCACATCGGTTGCTAGCCATTTATGCCCTACTAATGTCCTCGATTACATTTATAGCTGTCATATTCACCGCATCGTCTGTTAATTCAATTGCTAATAAATCATATAAAATATTTAATAAATACTTGGTTAAATATATTTAAATTAAAAAATTGTAAATTTAGCCAGACTGTTTTAACATAATGTTTTAACCATCATTGTTTATTGTATAGTTTATTGTTGTAGTTTTCTTTTTAATGCTTTAATAATATATAAAATACAGTATATAATTACTAAATCACGTGATAAAATTTATATTATGTTTATTAATTATTAGTAAGTTTATTTTATGTTAAATCAATTTCACTTGTAACATGGCATTTTAATTGACGACATTTATTAAAATTTTCATATAATATATAATTAAATATATAAAATTTTATGCTATGTTAAAAATTTTAATGCACGAATATTATAACTACACTGTTATAATATATGCAAAGTAACAATTCTGCATCAAAAAAATGAGTAAATCTAATTCTGCAAAATGCTTAAAAGTTGCAAATGCTTAAAACTATTTAAGCACTTATGCTTGAATTTGTCATTTTGTGGACGTAATTTTGTCCCAACCCAGAGATGCAGAAAATAATTCAGTCACANCTATTTAAGCACTTATGCTTGAATTTGTCATTTTGTGGACGTAATTTTGTCCCAACCCAGAGATGCAGAAAATAATTCAGTCACAAAATCACATCTCAATATCATACACAATGACACAATACAATTCATTACTTGAATAGAAAAACATATTTGACTATGTGTCATGTTTGGAAACAGTCATGCATGTTGAAATTAATAGTTATCTATAAAGAATACTATTAAGTGATAAAAACTAAACAGTGTCAGCATAGCTCAGTTGGTAGAGCGTTGGGTACTAATTCTAAAGGCCCTGGGTTCGAGTCACAGTCTCGTCACTTTTTTAAAAACTTTTTTTCATATTAATTATCACCTATGTGTATTTATATTCAAACATATACATGCATTTAAAATTAAGCATGAATTTGCAAATAGTAATCCTGCAGCTAGGCTTAATTATTAGTCGTATCATAGTCACTTTTTTTGCTTAATTATTAGTTGTTGGAAAATTACAGTGTACGTTATAGTTAAATTCATGTATTATTATAAATACAATTGTTTTAACCCTGTTACCATTGGTTTTCACTGATTATAAAAATTATCAAAAGGTTATATTGAAGTGCTTTTTTAAGATACAAAAATCTATGCATTAAACTAAAGGAATATTAAGTATTTAATACATTTTAATAAAATTATTGTTACATTTATAGCTCTATATATATTATAATTTTGTACATAAAATATAATTGCTTAAATTAATACAAACAATGGCCAGTCATAGTAAAAGTATACGTGATTCTCAAATAAGTGATGGTAACTATAAATCCCAATTCATTGAGATGTCAGCCATAGGTTCGGGTGGTTTTGGGACTGTATTTAAAGTAAAGCATAGATTGGATGATAAGATATATGCCGTTAAAAGAGTACAATTTGGAGGTAAATATAAAAAAAATTAAATTTTATTTAATTATTAAATGTTACTAAATATTGAATTAAATTTTGTTGCAGATTTTAATACAGAAAAGAAACAAAATATATTGAAAGAAGTAAAACATTTGGCAAAATTGGATTCAGATTTTGTGGTAAAGTATTACAACTCATGGCTTGAGTGCAATCATCTGTACATTCAAATGGAGTATTGCTCTCAAAGTCTTAAATCTGTTCTCAACGATAAAGCCATTGCTTTCGGTCGACAACCGGAAGACCCGATGAATAGTGTATTTGAATATTTCATTTCGTGTGAAATATTCAAAGAGCTCTTAGAGTGCGTCCAATATCTTCACGAATCCAAACCAGTGATTATTCATCGGGATCTCAAACCCGACAATATTTTAATTGATGTCAACTTCGGGTCTAATCGTTGCGTAAAATTGTGTGACTTTGGTTTGGCCTCTGATCACAACGCTGATGGACACACTGTCAGCCGATCTGACCACACATCAGGTGTGGGCACAACCAGATATATGGCACCCGAAGTATACAGCGGTAGATATAACCACAAATCAGACGTTTATAGTCTGTCATTAATTGGCGAACAACTGTTTGCTATCAATCTTCAATCGTAAGTATATTATATTTATATCCATTTAAAAATTATATAATATAATAATACATTTATTATATTATGTATTAATTTATAGCTCACAATCGCTAGATGAAAACAAGCCTGAATTTAAAACACAAGCACATTGTATGTATCGGACACTTCTGGCAATGATGTCAACACCCAATTTGAGTGATAGGCCTGAGTGTCGGCAAGTGTTGGCCAAACATAACGAGTGGTCAATCAATAAAAAGATTGTCGCAAATCACAAGGAATTAAATATTCTTTTAAACAGATTTAGTAATAATAATGATGATGATAATAATTATTCAATTTTCTATAAAATTTTAACGCGTAAACTAAACAACCCAGATGTACGACGCGGTTGGACTTGGCCTACATGGAAATTATCAGTTAATAATAAGTATTATACTAAATATTTACGTTTATTTGTCAGTATATTACTTTATATTATTGTATTTACAGATATTTGTATTATAAATAATTGTGTTAAAAATGATTCAGATTTATGCACAGTTTTATGGTATATTATTATGGCACTTATAATCAATGATTTACAATTATATTTATTTGTTTTATGTGTTATTCTTTATTTTGTAATCAAGAATCTAAAGTATTCTGTTTTATTATTATATGCACAGTTAATTCTAATGTTTATTATATGGGGATTTATGATAAATTGGTTATTAAATTGCATTAATTATTATCAATATATCACAACTATAATTGAAAATAAGATTAATAATTTTTTAGATAAATATGAAAACTATTTGTTATGGTCAGCGATTGCAATATTGTCTACAATGTATTACCTTATAGAACAAAGGTTGTAGCTTTACTAGATGCATTTTTAATAAATCACAAACATCTATATTGTTAATAATCAATGATTATTAATCATACAATCATTATTCTTTTGTATAAAATTTCATTTTTCACAATAGAGTAAATGACGATTTGTGTAAACTGAAGGAAATTGAGCCTTTGGTATACTGTACACAATTGATACTTTTTAGCAACAATTCAGCTATGTATAATGTCATATGTTTAATGTTTATATGATTGTTTGACCCCTTCATTTTTCTAACCCAACTAATTATTTTAAAAAATTAGCATTAGGTCTACGCGGGAAGATTGTAATAGTGTTGCATTTTTTAAATAGACATAATGTTCAAAATTTTCCAATTTCTTAATGATGGCTGAATCAATATAAATCAAACTTTGCTATCATAGTCTATAAATTTCTGTCTTTCGATTGTGATTTCAATTATATTTTTATACAAAAAATATTAACCTTCATTGTACTTTTTACAAATGTAATCTAGCTCTTCTAGTTTAAATCAAATCGCTGTAATTGCAAAAGTTACAAAAACGGATTTTGTCGACTGATTAGATAATATAAATACAATTTTTAAAAATCTTTGTTTCCATTGGTTTCCATGGATTATAACAATTATTATCAAAAGGTTATATTGAATTGCTTTTTAGAGATACAAAAATCTATGCATTAAACTAAATGGATAATAAATATTTAATACATTTTTTTATAAAATTATTGTTACATTTATAGCTCTATTTATAGAGAATGACTAATCTGTTCGAGGCACAGTGCCTCGCTAGAAAGTGCCTCGCTAGGTATTTTCCACTAATTTGTAAATATTTAACTTTTTTAATATACACATTTATTTTAATTTGTAATAATATATTTATATTTGTATTAAAAAATTTTTAATCTAAATTTTTAATTTAATAAAAAATTTTAAATATTTTTATTTTACAATTTTTATTACAAATATAATTGTATCATTACAAAATCAAATAAATGTGTATATTAAAAAATTTAAATATTTGCAAATTAGTGGAAAATGCCTGGCGAGGCACTTTCTAGCGAGGCACTGTGCCTCGAACAGATTAGTCATTCTCCTATTTATACTACAATTTTGTACATTTATTTATTAACACAATTTTTGCAATTAATCATAAATTTTAAAAATGAGTGAATTATTAAAATTGTATAAATTATGTGACAAAATTCCAACAAATATGCAACAAAATATTGCAAAACTGCATGTTTTTAATGATACGTTTAATAAATACAATGTATTAATTATAACCAACAATGATATGGCCTATGGTTTTGGTCATAATAGCCGGGGATGTCTGGGCTTTGGACACAACAGTCCAATACTATCGCCAGAAATAATACCACAATTATGTCACCAAAACATACAATACTTTGTCAATGGATTCGCGTTTGTATTAGCAGTGAATGAAAACAATACAATATTTGCATTTGGAAATAACGCATGTGGACAATTGGGCCTGGGTGAAATAAACAATAAACAAGATTGTTTGCCACCAACAAAAATAACATACTTTAACGATAAAAATATCGCACAAATGAGTTGCGGTTTTGAACACTCACTGGCGCTCACAAGTGATGGCCGGGTGTATGGCTGGGGTGTGAATACCCAGAAACAAATTGGTTGCAGTAATTATAATGACTATATTTGTACACCAATTGAAGTAAAATTTAATAATAATTGTAAAATACAATCCGTTTATTGTTTTAATGACTCGTCGTTTGCCATCACATCCGACGGACAGGTGTTTAGTTGGGGTTTCAATACTGGCCACCGATTGGGACACAATATAACCGATGATATAGTAATAAAACCCCGATTAAACATAAATAGTGTTAAAACAATTAGTTGTACACAAATGGGTACATATTTTTTGACAAAAAATGGTTTGTATTTTTGTGGAAAATATTGTAATAATAATAATGAAATGATTAGTGATACAAATTACTCGATTGATAAAATACCAAGGTTAATATTATCTAAATACCGTATTAACAAAATTCAGCAAGTTAATTCTCGATTGGATTGGATATCAACTAAATTTTTATGTGTTTTAATAAATAATAAAATATATAAAATATCAAATGAACTAAAATTAATTGAAACAAATTATAATAATTTTATTGACATTTACGCCAATGAATGGCAAATAACTTATAATACAATTTGTTTGAGAGAAATCAATAATAATTTAAGTAATGGTAACTATAAATCACAATTCATTGAGATGTCAGCCATAGGTTCGGGTG
>CAJPIZ010001935.1:4581-15049 GCA_905368565.1 Medioppia subpectinata | reverse complement strand
CTATTTTGATATGCAATCAGTCAAATGTAATAATCAATTACTTGTTAACATATGCGTCAAAATTTATTATTGTATTATTTGATCAATGATTTTGTGGCATTCATGTCATTGCCTAACAAATGCATACATCGCTGGAGAGAGAGAGAGAGAGAGAGAGAGAGAGAGCTAGTTATTGAAAAGCTCGCAAATGAAGGCCCAGCAAAACACGCGATGACAACTGTCATACGGTTGTATGGCTTAATGTAATTCAATAGCCGTCTTATAATATGATATGATTTGCGAAACAAATTTTCATGGAATAGGAAATCACTTATGGAGTGATATAAGGATTGCCACACAATATCGTGCATTAAGAAAGCATTTCCAGTGGGGATTCACACCAGCAATGGATCAACACTACAGTAAGTGAATGTGTTATGAATGTATTGGTGCGACAAAACCATCCGTTCAGACACTGAGAGCCGGAATATAATGCTATTGTCATTGAGTGTCTGTCGCATCCATTTTGGCCTTTCATCGCAAATCAGGATTTAGTTCTTTTTATAGTCACTTCACTTCTCTTACCAGTGATCACACCGTCTGACAGTCAGTCAAAGACATTGAATAGAGAGAGAGAGAGAGAGAGAGAATAAAAGTATTAGAAATATGTTGTTAGCGAGAGATATCAGTCCCATAGTGTGTATAATATATTGTTATGTGCTTTTTGTTGGACTATTTCGGCGCTAAACTTAATTATGCGAAATGAAAACCTCTAAAGCTTTCATATGATAAGTTCGCCTCTAATACACGATATTGTATTCAATTGAGACTAACTTATGGATACATAAATCCTATGAACAATATGTGTCCGAATTCCTCTCTCTCTCTCTCTCTCTCTCTCTCTCTCTCTCGTTTTCTTTCTATGGCATTTTATTTATAAGCATTTTTTGGAAAAATAGTTTTGTATTTTGTTAGTTAACAACAAAAAGGAGAAGTATTTCTTTATTGCAATTAGAGCTTAAAATTGTGTTCATTTATTCAATTATGTGTTTTCGACACCAAAAGGGGCAACGATTGAAAGGAGACGACAATTTGTGTCGACTGGCATATCGACGGCCGGAAAATAATGGTTTATATCGTTTTGTCGAAAGAGAGCACCGAATAAATAATTTGTCAAAATGTCCAAAATGTTTTTGGCCCCACATCTCAATGCATTCAAATGTATTCACTACTCGGGCCATACATTTCAATACCCGATTCGATATACTATTAAATTGAGATCAAAATAAATGGCAACGCGATTGAGACGACCACCGCTTCTCTCCCCAAACGATAACTTATGACAGAAATTTAGTTTTGAGAGCAATTCAAAGATTTTCTTCACGAAGAAAACAATTTAAAAGTGATTATATCTACGAATATGTTTCCATAGATTTAAAATGGATTTAAATTTTTGAAAAAATCCAAATTTTAAACGACAGTTACGGACAAAGGAAACCAAATATATATGAGTTTGATATCAAGTCAATGATTGATCGATTCAATAGAGTATTGATTTTGATATTTGAATATATATTTAATGTTTAAAAAAATCAGAGAAAAAATGCTCAAAACAGATGAAATTGATGCTAATTTTTATGGCATATATTCCTCCCTTCGTATGAATGAATGTAAAATAATAGCAGTGTTTTAATAGTAAATAATATTTATATCTAATTTGGGATTACTTTATAACAAATATATGCACAAAAATAGATGATATAATCACTCGATTAGTTGCAGTCCTAATGCAAACCATTAACTTATTTGCCATTATTTTAAAAGTTTTTTGCAATACATTTCTCTGTAGAGACACAGCTGGGCCATACATTTCAATACCCGATTCGATATACTATTAAATTGAGATCAAAATAAATGGCAACGCGATTGAGACGACCACCGCTTCTCTCCCCAAACGATAACTTATGACAGAAATTTAGTTTTGAGTGCAATTCAACGATTTTCTTCACTAAGAAAACAATTTAAAAGTGATTATATCTACGATATGTTTCCATAGATTTAAAATGGATTTGAATTTTTGCAAAAATCCAAATTTTAAACGACAGTTACGGACAAAGGAAACCAAATATATATATATATGAGTTTGATATCAAGTCAATGATTGATCGATTCAATAGAGTATTGATTTTGATATTTGAATATATATTTAATTTTTAGAAAAAATCAGAGAAAAATGTTCAAAACAGATGAAATTGATGCTAATTTTTATGGCATATATTCCTCCCATCGTATGAATGTATGTAAAATAATAGCATTGTTTTAATAGTAAATAATATTTATATCTAATTTGGATTACTTTTTAACAAATATATGCACAAAAATAGATGATATAATCACTCGATTAGTTGCAGTCCTAATGCAAACCATTAACTTATTTGCCATTATTTTAAAAGTTTTTTGCAATACATTTCTCTGTAGAGACACAGCTCTTGCTTTTATTCTTCATGTGATAGACTATTATTAAAATATATATAATTTTTATAAAGTCATCATTTGATTAGATATAAATGCAAATAAGGTATTCTCTGTCCATATATTTAGAGAGAGCGAGAGAGAGAGAGAGAGAGAGAGAGAGAGAGAGATCGTTGCTTTTTTGTTTTCGCGTTTTGCAACAAAACAAAAACTAATTAATAAAGTCATCGAATTTTTTGTTGCCATCAATTGGTATTAAAACATCATTAAAACTCAAAATACAGACATTAAGTAAATTTTTTATTTAGCGATTGAAATATATATAAAACAAATATCTATATTTTATATACACTTTGATGATAGCACTGGTAATTGTTGAGCTCCTGGAGGACAAAACCTGTCCAAACCATCACTTGTATGAACAACAAGAAAATCTACTGATTCTTCTACGGTGTTAGAGATGGATACACATAGCAATTGCTATGTCTGTACAATCAATATACAGTGTATATACTGTATGTACGTTCACTATAAACGGCACTTCAATACACTATAATTAGTCAAACAATGAAAAATGAGTCTCAAATTCATTAATTCTGTGACTCCGGGGGAGAGAGAGTTCTCCATCACTCGGTCGGGTCTGTAATGACTTTTTTCTCGATAGCCTTTTCTCTGTTTCTGGGGCTAAACTGTGAGCGCAAAGTGAATGACAAAGTAATCAAAACATTTTTCAATTCACTATAAGTGTTAGTTTTTCGCCGCTAATTCACAGCACGTATTCTCCTGATTATAATTATTGCCCAAAAATATATAGACAACTATACGGAGTATAGATTAAAACTTGGTATTAAAACACTGATAGCAAACATTATGTGTAGATAAATTTGTGTGATATTTAGATAAAATTATGATTTGAATTTTTATTATATTCGTTACTCACTATAATTACAAACTATGTTTTTTATATTGTTTTGTATGTTTTTTGCTTTACATTCAAATAGTGTACTGTAGAGAATTGTCATATATTTTCTTTTCAAACAACTAATTATCAAAAATAATTATAATTCTGTTTAAAGTGAGAGAGAAAAGTGTGTTTTATAAATATTAAAGTATAAATAAATTTTTCATTTGTTGAGAGAGAGAGAGAGAGAGAGAGAGAGAGAGAGAGAAAATTCTAGATTTAATTGATATTTAAAAATTCAAAGCATTTGGAAATCGAGATAATCATTAAAATTATATAAGAAGTCATAAAATTTTTCTAAACATTTCTTAAACAGATATATAATATTTATTATAATTTCTTATATAATATTTATCTCATGTAATGGTATTTAATGTGAAAATTATATATTTTTTTCATTTTCACGATTTTCCCCTAAACTTTGTACCATATTTTGCAGCCATTTCTCACTCACTATAAGCAAAGAATTTCGTCAAGAATTTAGCGAAAAAATTGTTGATAATAATAAAATATAAAAATTATAGATATATTATTCCAAGTCTGATATCTAATGATATTATAATACACTTTATTAATATTAAATAAGTTTAATGAGACTTAATATGTGAGGCCTTTAGGATATTAAGTTCACACACACGAACAAAAAACCATATATTTTGTTCATTTTGTTAATACATATCCGATATAAACACACGAAATACCTGAGAGTGTCAGATAAGAAGTGCGATATTTATTAAGGCAAACATTTTATTTCAATATAATTATAAAAATGATAATTTTCTGTGTAAACTTATTCGGGTATTTTACGACTCATTTTCATGCCATCGCAACCAGTGATTACACTTTTGAGAGAGAGAGAGAGAGAGAGAGAAAACTTTTTGTGTAGACTATTCACATTTGATGAATGGCATGGGTTGTAACCTTTCTGACAGCCGGTCCGTCGATTATTTCTACTGCACTGTAAGGCCTGAGAGAGAGAGAGAGAGAGAGAGAGAGAGAGAGAGAGAGATTTCTAGTTTTATAAAAAATAAGAAAAATATACAATTTTGCGTTTAATATATAATATGTGTATTAATATATTGAAAACGGCTAATAATGGGAACCATTTCCACCCCATTTCTTACCGGAGCTCTAATATACAAAGTGTTTATAACTTATATAAATCTATCGCAGCGTATGTTTTGGGGAACCAAACCATATGATGGATGACTTTCGCTACTTTTCCTTTAGGGCGAAATCAATTAATTATCGCATGTTTTCCGTTTTGAATTAAAGTTTTATATATTATTATTAAATATGATATCAGTTTTGCGAAACACATATCATTTCTTGTAAGCCAATTGTGAGACAGTATAGGGAGAGAGAAAGAGAGTGTGAATTGAATTGAGTTTTTCCAAAATCCCAGTGCTATTCGCTCTTACAGTTTAGCCAATTGTCTATTCATTATAAATAATTCGTTCAATAGTTTATACAAAAATTGCATTTTTAGTATCTTTCGTGTAAATGTACATTAAAACGTACATTTTATTCGACCAATTTATTATAAAAACTGCAAACAATAACATAAATGCTGCCAAAAATATATTCTGTACATTATATCGAGTTATAACTGTAAGTCTCATAACTTATAAATGCATAATATATACAGTAATATAACTCAACAAAACTGTACGAAATTGAATTGAATTGAAATGAATGAGCGAATGAATGAATAAAAGTTTTTTGAATTTTAATAAATTGGTTGCAATTCATAGCAAAATGCGAGAGAGAGAGAGAGAGAGAGAGAGACTGTGTTAAAGTGAGAATATTATAAGTGTTTTAATTAAAATAGTTTTCTCTGTGGCAATGAGAGAGCAATTTGTCAAATGTCTTCACACCCGACGCCGACCCCTCTCCTCACCGCCAGAGCCGCCAGACCTCAGGTTTGGAAAACAGCACATAATAAATGGCACAACGAATCCGCACAACAAAACACATTCTTATATCCATTTAATTTATTCACACATTTCTCTCTCTCATGAGTCGAAGATTTTTGCCATCAATTTATTATTATTTTCAAACGATATTTTGTTTTTGTGTTTCTTTGCAACTCTTGTTTTCATTTTCCAAACCCTTTAACTCTAACTTACTTTTCATATGAGTTGAGCATTTATTTTTAAAAATAGTTTTTGATGTCAGCAATGGATAGTCAGTGAGAGTGTGGTATAGGGAGGAGAGAGAGAGAGAGAGAGAGAGAGAGAGAGAGAGAGAAATGTGTGAATAAATTAAATGGATATAAGAATGTGTTTTGTTGTGCGGATTCGTTGTGCCATTTATTATGTGCTGTTTTCCAAACCTGAGGTCTGGCGGCTCTGGCGGTGAGGAGAGGGTCGGCGTCGGGTGTGAAGACATTTGACAAATTGCTTTCTCATTGCCACAGAGAAAACTATTTTAATTAAAACACTTATAATATTCTCACTTTAACACAGTCTCTCTCTCTCTCCCCTCCCTATATCACACTCTCACTGACTATCCATTGCTGACATCAAAAACTATTTTAAAAAATAAATGCTTAACTCATATGAAAAGTAAGTTAGAGTTAAAGGGTTTGGAAAATGAAAACAAGAGTTGCAAAGAAACACAAAAACAAAATATCGTTTGAAAATAATAATAAATTGATGGCAAAAATCTTCGACTCATGAAATATATTGCAACCATTAATAAAATATATAGTTTTCGCAGTGATGTGTGTATACAATGTTTTTTTAGTCGCTTTTTATAACGAGTTTATGTTTGAAATTATATTAAATTCTTATATATTCTATATTTTTATTTGTTGTTAAAACACAAATGATTTATTAATCATTATATGTGTTAGAAAAGTGAATAAATAACTATTATTTTTTGATTAATAAATTACAGGAAATATTAAATTTAATACATAGTGAAAATTGGGATTATAGATGATGTGCTCGTCGATGGGTTTAAAACAACAACAAAAAGATTATATTTATAACGTATACTAAACATATTTAGGGTATATTTGGCATAAATTAACTCATATTTTATTTTTTGATACAAAAAACTCGTGAAATAATTGCAAAACTAAAATATGAAACAACTTTTGCTGGAAAAAGCAAAAAATTTGATTTGATTTTAATTTATAATCGTTTGATTGAAACACTGGTGTTAAACAAAAGGTAATTTCAGATACCATTCCTCATCCCATTTGTATACACTTTATAAAAATAATTCAATTAAATAATCATTTATCCCATGAATTAATTGTTTATTAAATAAAAATAATACGCTTAAACAATATTAAATTTTTTCATTATAAAAAACTGTTTGAGAAAATTGTAAATTTTGAAAATTCCTGTAATAAATCACTTATCAAATTGCAGTTCACTGTAATTTGTCTGAAATTTTGTTTTAAAGTGACCCTAATTTTGAATTTTATTATATAATTGCAGCGTTAGTTTTATATAACGTTATTATAACTCATATAAAGTGTGATATGAATCAAACAAAATGATGATTAAATTCATTGGAAATTTAATTTATATTTTTTTCGCGAAAAACTCATAAAATTATAATTTGTTTTAAAATACACGTCTATTATGTGTAAAATTGATGGCATTTTTGAAGTTTGATAATAATTGATACGATTTTTGTGGTAATTTAAGCGATAATTCTCTGGGAAATAATAAATCTGATAAACTCTTTGACACAATTATAATGAGTGTTAAGTAATGAAAATTAAAGGCATTTTAAAATTTTAGATAACTTTAATATAACTTATATTTATTTCCTTTTAATTAAAAATGTTTCAGCAATTGTTGTAAATAATTATTTAAATGCTTTCCTCTACTGTTAGGCAAACATAATTATAATGACAACAATAATTGTAATAAATTATACTACAAATTGGTTTGAGAAATAATTACAATATATTTAACACAACAAAACCAAATATTTAAATAACAAAATAATTATTATATATTTTGTTTAAAAATTATGATAATTGTTAACGAAATACAAATGTAAATAAACATAATATGTTGTCAGAAATGGGTCTGTTATACACAACTAAATCAATAAATCATTTAAACATAAAACATTTAATTTTATTTTATTAAAACTAATTAAATCTACGTTAATAGTAAATTTTGGCTGTCAATTCTCTCTCTCTCTCTCTCTCTCTCTCTCTCTCATAGAAAGGTTGAACTGACGGATGAAAAGTAAAAAACAAATTTACTGACAACCGAAACACGAAATTTGAAAAACTAATCGCTAATTAGCGTTAATTTGTCGCTTGAAATGAGTTTCAACATTAAAAATGATTTCCGATTAAGAAATAAATGAAAGGAAATCATCGAAAGAATGGAAGAAATAAGAGATAATAGAAAGAAAAAGAGAAAAACTTTTAGATACGAAAAAATATCCATTCAATGAATACAACAATAGAGGAGTTAATTAACAGATGTTTCGACACAAACAGTGATTTGAAAGTCAAGAATCAAACCAAATGTTCTCTCTCTCTCTCTCTCTCTCTCTCTCTCTCTCTCTTTCTTTCTCTCTCTCTCCCACTTTCTTTCGTGCTCTCTATCTGTGGCAACACATCTAATATAAGGCTATTTTCGGTCAATTCGGCTCCAAATGCTGTTTATTACAACAGTTTGATTATGATTGAGTGGCACCACATCTACAACACACACACACTCTATGAGTGCAACACCACTGGCCTTACAGTGCAGTAGAAATAATCGACGGACCGGCTGTCAGAAAGGTTACAACCCATGCCATTCATCAAATGTGAATTGTCTACACAAAAAGTTTGCTCTCTCTCTCTCTCTCTCTCTCTCTCTCTCCTGAACATCAATTCCAGTGCCATAAAAGGCGTACACAAGACCTCTCAACCCCACACCACACCAGACCCTCAGGTGCTGTGAAATTGGTCTCAAAATTCTAAGAATACTCCACAATATTTCAAATAGATTTTTTTGCAGTTATAATGAGTTTAAAGGTAAAAATGATATGTATATGACTTTGCATACACTTCTATACACTTGTGTACACTTTGAATGGCCGAGCAATCGGGAGGTTTCTGGAGGTCCAACACAGTTGGTCTCAATTTGCACAAAGCAAATGACTTGACATTATGTGGTCGTCCCCTCTCTCTGTGATTGATATACACTAACCTTATATACAGTGAACACAACACACATGTATACAGAGATAATTATTTGAGGGATAATTAATGCAGAATAAGTGCATTTCAAACAAATTTGAATAATACTTTTGATGATAAATCGTATGTAATGTCGAAATACATTGCCATTTATGCGAGAGAGAAAGTAACGCAAAAATACGAAACGGTTGGTAAATATATGGTAAAAATTTTGAACAATCATTTACACAACTAAGCAAAACATCACCCGAAACGTGATCGACGATTGGTTTCGGCACATCCATCACAAACACAATCGGTTTTGAGAGAGAGAGAGAGAGAGAGAGAGAGAGAGAGANGTGGGGTTGAGAGGTCTTGTGTACGCCTTTTATGGCACTGGAATTGATGTTCAGGAGAGAGAGAGAGAGAGAGAGAGAGATCGACCCTAATTGCAAATTAGAAAAACCAATCGATTATCTGATTGAGTGAAAATAGTGGGACAAAAATACTCCCAAAACTTTCTCTAAAACTTTGCAATTGAAAGAGCAATTCTTGGAGAAAAGCATCGCTTTCTCTATGAATACGTGTTTGACTAATAAATGGCTAAAAGAACCGAAATTAATGTCTTGAGAACAGACATTAAGACAGGGATATAATGCTGTGTCGGCCCAACCTTTCAATAAATTAAACATAGCTATGAAAAGCAAACTCAAAGTTATGGTTAAAATTGCTTCCCAACCAACAAAATAGAGAATTATTTATTACTATTTATAATTTTCGCACTAAATTTTCTCATATTTAAAATTAATAGCAAAAAAAAGTAAATTAAGTCCTTTTAATAAATGTCTGCTAATGTTTATTAAGTGTTCGCAAAAATGTTCATTTCTGTACACTTATTATATGTATGTATTTTTGAGAACAATGGCAAACATCTAATGATTTTAGTTTCGCTATTTTTCCTTATTTAAGACATAACTCATTTGCATATATTATGATATAATATATTCTCATTCATATATTTAATTATTTTCCAAACAATATCTCATTTCATATCGCGTTTCGTGTGTGAAAAGTATTACATCGGAGTTAATATTATAATGTGTTCATTAATATTAACTGTCATTTCGCTATCTGTCAGTCAGTCAGACATACATTTTATTATATATAATGTACACACGATTTAAACGTTACTCTAAATTGTTTGCAAACAATTTATAACTTGAATTCAAGGCATAAAACCGATATATTATATCAAAAGTCACCTTAAAATACGGGGTATTTTTCTGACAGACATTTTCATTCATTTCGGTGACGAAGCGGTGGATAAATGTTTTATTGCATTATAAAAGGGACTGACATTTGGTTGGGAAAAGGCTTTGCACTGGTATTTGTTCATAGCTTTGCCGCAGCTTTGGCTCACTTTTTGCGGTTTGCGGACAATTTATTGACGAATAGAGAGCCACACAATAAATACTATCAGCCCTTTGGGTCCCAACGGTATAATAGCGAGCACTCGATTGAATACAAACAGACCATTGCTAATGTATACATACGGATCAGGCATTTTGCTCATTACTCTCTCTCTCTCTCTCTCTCTCTCTCTCTCTCTCTCCAAAGTTGAACTGATATAACAAATACACTGCGAAAAGTACAATGATTTTTGTGTTTAAAGAAGTCGGTGGGGAAGACGACGACTGAAACTGATTGTAGCCATCGATCTCTTAAACCACTTTTATTGCAGACCATAATTGTACGGATCATTTAGCCATAAGACCCAAAGGCCACGCATAAAATGCACCCAACCCTAACGAAACCAATCGTATATATACAGTATTTGACTGCCAAGAATATTGACCATTGCTCTCTCTCTCTCTCTCTCTCTCTCTCTCTCTCTCTCTCTCTCTCTC
>CAJPIZ010001934.1:0-15052 GCA_905368565.1 Medioppia subpectinata | reverse complement strand
GTCGGATGTAAAGCGAAAAAGTCTTTCACCTATACATGGGTTTCAATTACATGTGTTTTAGTTTCAATCAAATAGACAGCAATTCATTTACCTCTTTCTTTCTCGTCTCGTCATTGAAATAATTACAGATATTATTGACAACAGTTCCCAATTGACCCACAGATAAATGGCCCCCATTTAACAGCTTCTCGTAATTATTTCGATAGTAATCCCAAATCACTTGTAAACCGTCCGGATTTGAGATAATATAATTCAAAACAGACAAATAATCCTGTTTTCGCACTTTTGTTACGTCTAATGAAAGGTCTAGTAATCTATTGACAAAATAAATAAATAAAGTTATGATATATTGTTTGAATTGTGTTTTAAAAAGTAAAAAACAATTCAATACTTATTAATGAGATCTGTGTTTGAAGTAAACGAAAGGGCGTTAAGATATGTAAGTTTGAGTACAGTTGAGGTCTCTTTCAAATACACATCCCATAGATTGTCCCAATCGGTGGTCAAACCAATCTGTTTGATGGCGTACTTCAGGACAGTTGACATTATATTTGGTTTGTAATTCACTGTAGGGTTAGCCCGCCATTCATAATACTTTTGCTGGACATCTGTGAGACATGGCTTATAATTGTTAGCGCAGACAAAGTCCACAATATTAGAACGCAAACGTTTCACTACATCTGTTTCGCCGGTCGTCTCATCCCATTTCAACGCCTCGTATCTCTCTTTCGCCAATTCATTCAAATACTGATCAAAGCCTTCCTTGTGTTCCGTCGACGACAGGGATCTCCTGATGGGAGCGAACAAACTGATGGCCACTGACCACGGAGTCAGGTGTGTCTCACGCTTCAGATACTTAGCCAACTCTAATGGCGTTACGTATGACAGGAGACCAGCTCTGGAGAGGTAGAAGGAGTCGGTGATAAAATTTGTGCGGTCACTGACTGTTAGTTGAGTTAATATATCGTTATCGTTGTTGACCAGAGCTCGCGTCCATTTACTCCAATCCTCTTCCGGATAATTCACAAAATAAAAGCCGTCGCTATTTGTGTTGATCTTCAAGAGTCCATTAGCGGTGGTGTCGACTGTTGTATCGATTGTCGCCGTTTTTGTTTTGATGAATTCAGTGGTCGTTGCCTTTGGTGCCAATGATTTATAATATGTCAAAGGAATCGTCCAAATAGTGCTATGAATTCATAAATATTTTAATTTTGTTAATTTTAAACAAATTAATAATGAGTTTCAATACTCGGAATCAAGTGTCTGTCCATTCGCTAAAAATCTTTCTTGAATTACAGTAATTTTGTTGGGAGTCGTCGGGTCTCTAGTGATGTTCACGTATGGAAATCCCGCTTTTGTGACCCAAGTGTCCATTAAATCATGGATTGTCACCTTATCTTTCTATAAACACCAAATAATGTATTTTAAATACGGTAATTACAAGTCAAACAAGCATTCAAGCAATACCTGAGAGAATATCTCATTAAGTTTATCGAAGAGATCCTTAGTTTCAACAGTTTTCAACACATTTGCAGATACATAGGCTTTAAGTGCGGACTGGAATTCAGTGCTTCCCATCACAGACTCAAGCATTCGGAGAATTGATGATCCCTTTAAAGTAATCACAATTGAAATTAGTTGAAATAAATACCACTATGCAGTTTATAAATAAATACCTTGTTGTAGACGATAGCACTGGTATAGGATCTCTCTTCTGGTTGCGTAACGGGCCTTACGATTGGATGAGAAGTGGCCGACGAGTCTGCCGTCAGTGCAGGCAACGTATCGGTCATCAAGAATAAGTCAAACTAGATTTGAAAATTAAATTGGACAATTTGGTAAATTGGCAAAGTAATATGATAAAATAATTACATAGTTCCAGGTGGGCTCCACATGATTAACAGCCGTGTACTCCAAATACGAGGCAAAAGCCTCGTTAAGCCATAGGTCTGACCACCACTTGCACGTGAATAAGTTGCCGAACCACTAATCAATGCAATTAAAAGTAAACCATTAATTAATATTGAAACTCACTCATTAAAACTATAAATTTTAATTACCATGTGCACTGTCTCGTGTGCGATGACGGCAATAACGGCCATCTTATTGGCCGAAGTGGACTCCTTCTCGTGCCATAACAGACCGGTCTCTCTGAATGTAATCAAACCCCAGTTCTCCATTGCACCGGCGCTAAAGTCTGGTATCGCTATGTAATCTGCTTTTGGCATATGTTGGCTGTATTTGTGGCCAAAATATCCATCGTAATAGTTCATCACTTGCGGTGTCACTGCCAACGAATAGCCCACCTTTTGCTGCTCAACACTCGACGCGCAGACCCTAACAGTATAGTCAACAACACCGGGAGCTGCGGGTTGGCACACAAAGTCGCTCACAACCATCGCCAACAAGTAGGTCACCATTGGTGGCGTCTTCTTATACTTTATGGTTTGAGTTCCGTCAGCATTGATGACAGGCGTGCCCTCCATCTCATTGTTGGAAATGGTGAGAGTTTTGTCCTGTTTTGAGGTAATAGTCATCTCGAAAGTAGATCTAAACGAAGGCTCATCAAAACAGGGGAACGCCTTACGGGCCGACGTGGCCTGGAATTGAGTGGCCGCCAGTCCCACAGGTTTACCATCTTTATAGTATGTACTCTTATAGAGTCCGTCCATATTCTCGTTGAGTTTGGACTTGAATACAAACTCCAGTATATACTCGTCTGCCGGTTGAATGTCTTTCATCTTGATTACAAACAGCTCGTACCGGGCGTTGCGTGTGGGCGCACCCGACTGTTCCAACGCAACGGCTGTTCCCTTCTTCTTGACAACAGAGGATGTGATGTCGAGAGTGTCGGCCGCGTGAACGATGAAGTATTGGGTCGGATGGCCGGCAGTCACGTCAATATTGGCAGTACCCGTGAATGTACTCTCTTCGACATCAATGTTGAATTCAAGCGCATAATTATTAGGTGTAATCTTCTCGTCGAGTCTGTACGAAGTCCACGGACACGACGCGGAGCGGCACTAATCATATGGTTTGTTAACGTTTTATAATTTGTGGCATTAAATGAAACAATTATTATATGTTTTCTTACCTCCAAGAAGTTGATCACTCGATCCTTATTTCTAGTCAACCACTGAATGTTAGCGTTAATCGTATCGATGGCCCGATTTTTGTCGTAATTAGCGATACCGAGAGTCTGGTCTTCGGCTAAGAAGTTCTCGACCTTTTGAATTGAAATATAATATTTATTTAAAAATAATTTAAAGTTTTAATAGTTCTTTGAAACCTCTCGTCTTCGGTCAGCAGTTGTAAAATAACTGCAAATACTGTTGAAAATACTTCCCAATTGTATTGTCGATAGTCTTTCCTGATATCGTTTGTGATTATCTTTAAAATAATCCCACAATATCTGCAACGCATCCCAATTGGCGCCCAAATTGTTGATAATAGCCGTTACTTCAGTATTGGTAACTAATTTTGAATCGAGTGATCGATCCAATAGTCTATTCAGAAATCAAAACCAATATTAGTTTAAGTCATAACTTTTTTTTGGCAAAGAGGAGACTAACGTTTTGATAAGAATAGGATCTCTGGTATACGACAATGCATTCAAATGGGTGTTCTTAACAATCGCTGTCTTCTCGTCCACGTATTTGGTCCACAAGTAGTCCCAATCGGATCGGTCTGCGCTCTGTCTCATGGCGTACCTCAACGTCGGTGCCAATAGATTTGGTCTCCATTTTGTTACCGATTTAAATTTTTCAAATTCTTCGAGAGCTTTCTTCAGACACGGCTCGTGGTATTGACTGCACATAAGCTCAATGATCGTTGACCTTAACCTCTTGTGTGTATCGGTTCCCGTGTCATCCCATCCGAGTTCGTTATACAAGTCTGTGCCTAAGTCTCTGAAAAACTTTTGCAACTCATCTCTGCGTTCAGTCGTTAACATATATTTCTGGATCTGTTTGAAGGACTCGATGGCCACAGTCCACGGGACGTAGTGTTTCTCTTTGGCCAAATACTGGGCCAACTGTAGGGGACGTATGACTGACCCGATGTTTGCTTTGGCCAAGAAGTGGGCGTCGATGAAGAGGTTTGCCCTATCGCTGGGCGTTAACGCTGTCACTACACTAGCTTTGTTGGTAATCAGAGCGTCAGTCCATTTGTCCCACTCTTCTTCGGGATAATTAATTAAATACATTCCTCTGCCGTCGGTATTGAATTTGATGAGTCCCTCAGCGCTGGCGTCCAAAGTAATGGTTATATCTTTGGTGTCCTCTTTTACAAATACAAGTGTTGTTTTCTTTGTGTCAAATCTCTCGTAATATGAGAGAGGAATTATCCATTTGGTCCTTCAATTCATATTTTGTTTGAATTTAGGTAAAAATAGATAATAATTTAGATATTTATTCATATAAATAGATTAAAGCTCTTACTTTTTCTCATCTAATTTACCATTTGACAAATATCTGTTTTGGACTATAGTGTATTTATTAGGCGTATCTGATTTGGTTACAGTAATGTATGGATAACCCGATTCTTCAGTCCATGCATTCATTAGGTCGTAAATATTTGGATCATCAGGGTCATTCTATTTGTAAAATTATAAATTATAAATTACATTTTGTAAATGTATATTCATAATAATTACATATTGATACGAGTCCTTCAGCGCAGTCAACAGATCCTGAGTGACAACAGTTTTGTATTGATTTGTAGTCAAATAATTACGAATTCCTGTTTGAAAGTTGTTCTCGTTTTTCAGATTTAATACAAATTCAAGCATTCGTATGACAGTCGCGCCCTTCACAGCGAGTTATCGAGAATAGGATTAATTTAATTTTTCAATTATTTTTAATGTAATCTTACCTTCGAGTAGACAATAGAGCTCGAGTATCGTTGAACGTCTTGAGGCGATTCCACAGTTTTTCGCACCAATGGGTGCGACGTCTCCACTGAATCGGCGTTTAAAGCAGTCATATAATCGGTTGTCATAAAAAGGTCCGCCTATTATATGGAGTTTAAAAGCAATTAAAACATAAATATACAGATAATGTGTAAAATCAATTATAAGATTTATTGTTATTGTACTCACATATTGCCAATCGGGTTGACTGTTGGCGACGGCCTTGTGTTCAAAAAAGGTGGCGAAACCCTCGTTGAGCCAAAAGTCTGACCACCAGTGACAGGTCACTACATTGCCGAACCACTAAATATCAATATAATAATATCATTAATAGTAATAGTAATTTACAAATTGATATCTATTTCTGTATTTCTAATATAAAAACAGTATTTCCGTACAAAGTGTGCCAACTCGTGAGCAATGATGGCCAACACTGACATCTTGTTGGCGGACGTGTTTTCCTGGTCCTGCCATACGAGTCGTGACTCTTTGAACGTAACTAAACCCCAGTTCTCCATCGCTCCGTACGCGAAGTCCGGTATACCTATCATATCAACTTTTGGCAGCGGGTAATCCATTGCCGTATAGTCTTTGGCCAAATAGTGGAGAACACTTCGCGTGGATTCGGCCGCGAACTCCAGTTTATCGCTTTGTACGGCAGAGGCGCAGACGCCCACATCCCAGCTGTCAATCTTTGACTGATGGCACACAAAATCGCTGACAACCATTGCCACCAAATACGTGACCATCGGAACCGGTGTCTCCTTGTATTGGGTCGTTACCCATCGGGTTTCCGGATCGGTGGTCGACTTCGCCACTGGCATATTGGATAGGGTTGTGGACATGTGCTCGTCGTGTATTAATGTCACCTCAAATATGGACTTAAACGACGGTTCGTCAAAACAGGGGAACGCTTTGCGGGCGTCAGTGAACTCAAACTGAGTGGACGCTAAACCCACTGTTTTGCCCTCACTGTTCACGTAATTGCTTCGGTAGAGACCCGATAGTCCGCCCAACAGTAGATTGCCCTCAAACTCGTAGACCAGTCGATAGGTTCCGGCGGCCACTTCTTGTGCCAATTGAATGACCCAAAAGTCGTGCGGTTTGTGATGGAAAGCGTTGACTACAGGTATCTCTTTGTTATCGGATTTGACAAACACTTGACTTTTGATAACATTGAGTATAGACGACGCGTGGACTATGAAGTATTCGGTGGGGTTTGTGGTCTGCACCTCAATGTCGACGTTTCCGTTGTACACATTTGTGGTGACATTCACTCGAATAGTGGGCTTGTATTTGATTGGCTTTACGGTGAAGTCGAGTCGGTATATACTCCACGGGCACTCTTTGTTTATACCGCACTATATGTCGGCACAATAGTGTACATAACAATTAGTTTTGCACATAATAAGACAATTAAATGTTGGTTTATATAATACAAACCCCATTAGCGGTCAACCATTTGCCGTAGTCGTCGCCCCTTTCGAAAATCCAGTCCATATTCTGTTGGATCCGATTTAAGCCATTCTCGCGGTTCGTGTTTGAAAGGCCGACGTTTGGATAGCGTCTGAGAAATGTGTCGACCTATTAATTACAAATAGGTTTGTTATGATTAAAATTGTATTACAATTTATAACTTTGAACAGAAACTAACTTCACTTCGTTTGACTACATCTCCAAAGTATTTGATAATATTATTGAAAACATTATTCAAATCATTTGCACTCAGTTTTCGTGTAAGCATTTGATAGTTGTTTTGGAAGAAATCCCAAGCAATTGGTAAACCCTCCGGAGTTTTGGCCATTTCTGATAGCAATGTCTGGAAATGAGACACAGAAACCACTTTATCGTCCAATGCTTTCACCAAAATGCTGTTCAAACAAATAATAATTAATACAAATCAAAAATAATTCATTAAAAAATATAACCAAACAAATGACATACTCTTTCAACTGTTCCGAGTTCTTAGACTTTGACAATGCGGTCAAATAACGAAGTTTGAAATTATCATTTTTATTGGCGTCTTTGTACTTTTTCCACACCTCTTCGAAGTCGTTGGGATCAGTGCTCTGTCTTAAGCCGAATGAGAGGACAAAACCGCCCAAATTGGGCGACAATTTGGCGGCGCCTGACTTCCATTGCGTGAACTCCTTATACGCCTCTTCGAGACACTGACGGTAACCGCTGTCGCAACTCATTTCTACGATCACAGCCCTCAAGCGTTTGGTCGTGTCGTCTCCGGAGCCGTCATTCCAGCCCAACCTCTTGTACTGCTTTTCGGTCAGAAAACTCAAAAACCGGTTCAAACTGTCCCTGTATTGGCTCATTGCCAGCCTGTCTCTGGTGTCCTGGTCAAACATACTGCGGTACATTGACCNGTCGTGTCGTCTCCGGAGCCGTCATTCCAGCCCAACCTCTTGTACTGCTTTTCGGTCAGAAAACTCAAAAACCGGTTCAAACTGTCCCTGTATTGGCTCATTGCCAGCCTGTCTCTGGTGTCCTGGTCAAACATACTGCGGTACATTGACCATGGTGTGAAGTGCGGCTCGTGCACCAGGTATTTCGATATGTCTAGCGCTTTGACCAGGGGCAATTTATTGGCTTTGGCCAGGTAGAAAGCGTCCATGATGAACTCGGCCCTATCGCTCACCGATAGTTTGTTCACAATGTCGTTCTCGTTGTTGACCAACGCTTTACTCCATTTGTCCCAATCGTCGAGCGGATAGTTCACAAAATACATACCNAGAAAGCGTCCATGATGAACTCGGCCCTATCGCTCACCGATAGTTTGTTCACAATGTCGTTCTCGTTGTTGACCAACGCTTTACTCCATTTGTCCCAATCGTCGAGCGGATAGTTCACAAAATACATACCGCTGTAATCGGTGTTAAACTTAATCAAACCGTTCAGTTTGGGGTCAATGTTGACCAAATCAATTGTCTGGGTCTTTGTTTTCACTATTGTTAGCGTATTTTGGTCGTAACCCTCGTCGTGATAGTATGATAGAGGTATTGACCAAACAGTGCTAACAAATGGAGTTATAGTTAGATAAATCAAGTTGATAAATCATGTCGTCTATTAAACGTACTCTTTATCGGGTTTTTGTCCGTTTGCGAGAAACCTCTCCTGAATTATAGTGATTTTGTTTGCGTCGGTTTCGTCTCTCGTTATGTTAATGTATGGAAAGCCAGCCTCTGTTACCCAGTTGTGCATCAAATCCTTTATAGTTGTCCCTAAATCCTAAACAAATTAACAAAATAATTAATTAATTAATTTATAAATTATGTGATTTAAGGTTTCGTACGGTAGGAAACTCTTCTTGCAGCAAATCCCACAGTTTTTGAGTTATAACAGTTGTGTATTGATTTGCTTTAAGGTATTTTTGTATTCCTGTCTGAAACTTCTGGGGACCCATCGCTCTCTCCATCATTCGGATGACTGTCGATCCCTTTAATTGATTCACAATTTAAATATAAACATAATTCACAATTAATACAAATAAATACTAATCATCGGGCAATTGAATAAAAGGCAAACCTTGTTGTATACAATGGCACTCGAATAAGACATATCCGACGGCTTATTAAGGATGCGGACAATGGGCTGCGAAGTCGGCGATGAATCGGCGGACACAGCGCTCGACAGATCGTAAAATACAAACAAATCCCACTATATTTTCGACAGTGATTTCAAAAAAGCATAATGTTTTAAGACTATGTAAAAGTATAGATTCAATACAATACTCACGTAATCCCATGTTTTCTCAACCATAGCAGTGGCCGGATATTCCATATACGAAGCAAAACCCTCATTAAGCCATAAATCGCCCCAGAATTCACACGTTAGCATATTTCCAAACCACTGAAAATAGTAATACATTTTAATACAATGCAAATGCATTTCAACAGAATTTTGTCCGCAAAAAAATCATAAAAAATTCATATAATAAATGGATTTAATGTGAACGACATGTGTTGCTAACCATATGCGCCAACTCGTGGGCTATGATTGACGCGACGCTCATTTTGGACGCGCTGTTGTCCTCGTCGGCGGTCCAGAGGAGAGCGGTCTCTCTGAACTTGACGAGACCCCAGTTCTCCATCGCACCGGCGCTGAAGTCGGGAATGGCCACCAAATCAGACTTTGGCAGTTGGTATTTGAAGTCCAGGTACTTTTCAAACTCGTCAAACACTTTGGGCGTCACGTCCAGAGCGTACTGTAGTTTGTGTTGTTTGGCGGGTGAGGCGCACACCCGTATCACGTAACCCAAGTCGTGGCTGTTGTCCGTACGGCACACAAAATCGCTGACCATAATGGCCACTAAATAAGTGACCATCGGTTTTGAGCGCTGATATTTGGTGGTAGTCCAGCCTTTGGTGGGTACGTCCACTTGTTGGCCAGTGATTGGCATATTAGTGATGGTCAGAGTGTTGCCCGAGTCGTGGATTACTGTCAAATCAAACTCAGACCTAAACGACGGCTCATCGAAAGAGGGAAACGCTTTTCGAGCAGAAGTCGACTGGAACTGAGAGGCGGCCAAACCTATGGTCTTGCCGTCCAATTCATAGCTGCTCTTATAGAGACCGGAGAGACCGCCGAGCAGTAGGTTTGACTCGTACTCAAAGATTAGTCGATACGTGTTGGCCGTTGTCTTAGTATCCATTCGGATGACAAAGAATTGAAGGGGCGAGTAGTGAAAGGTTTGCTTAATGGCCAGATCTGTCTCCGAGCCCTTCAGCAAAACTCGGGTCTTCTTAATGGTCAGAATGTCTGCCGAATGAACGATAAAGTATTCGACGTCTTTCTCGGTCTTCACTTCAATCTCGACGTTTCCGCTGAACTCATTTGAAACTGTATTCACTTGTAATGTCAGATAATACTGAAGAGGTATCACTTGTCGGTCGAGACGGTACGTAATCCACGGGCAGGTAATCGATGGGCATTGAGTTGTGATCCATTCGATCACTTTATTCTTGTTATTCTTAATCCAATTAATGTTTGTGTCCAACACTTCAACGGCTTTCTCTCTGTCCAGTTTGCCGGCGCCGGCGTTCGGGTATTGCTTGAAAAAGTCTAATACCTTTATAAACACATTAATTGTATTGATTAATACACAAACTATTGTCTGTTAACTTCTGTATGTATTGAATACCTGTGCCTTTTGAACATCACTCGTAAATAAAGTGCTTAAAGTGTATACAATCCTTCCGAGTCCAGAGTTATTGATTGTAAATCTATGTAATTTTTGCGTTAATTATTTATTTTGATTTAAATTCAAAATTTAATTAATTCTAACCTATCAACAATTTTGTTATAATTATTCCTATAGTAATCCCAAACCATATCCCTTCCGACCAGACTATTGACCGCCAGATTAGTCAAGAATTGGAAAAAGTCGTGTTTCCTTAAAAAGCTCTCGTCTTCCGCTTTGGCTAAAAGTCTGGAAATCAAATTAAATTTTATATTAAAATTTAAAATTACGTAAAAATACAATCAATTAGTTTGACATACGCTGCGATTTGATCCTTATTCCCAGTGGACGTCAATCCCTGTAAATAAAGCAGTTTTTTCTGCGCCGATAGACCGGGCTTTTGGTATTCGTCCATCAAGTGCTTGAATTCAGTGTCGCCGCCGTATCGGATGCCGTACTTCAATACCAGAGACAACAGATTGGGAGCAATGGTTGGACTGGTTTTCCACTCATTAAACTTCTGAACCGCTGTCTGTACGCACTCTGGCATCTGATAACCGCACGCCATGTCTAACACCACTGTCCGCAAGCGTTTGATTTGACCGGACTCTGTGGTCACTTCATTCCAACCCAGTTTCGTGTATTGATCTCCGATTAGTCCACTTATGTAGTGATTCAGAGCGATCTCTGCGTCCGAATTGATCAGATTCTTCAGGAATCCCAACATTGTCTGAGCGGTGGTCCACGGGATCAGCGAGTCCTCGGCCTTCAGATATTTCGACAAATCCAGGGCTATATCGTAGTCAAGTCGTCCACTTCTGGCCAAATAGAAGGCATCGTTTATCAGTTCCGAGCGATCCAATGGTGATAATCGCTGCCGACTTTTCTCGTTCAGCAACTCTTTGGTCCACTCTTTCCAGTCGTTGACGGCATAGTTGACAATATAGAGACCCGTTTGGCCCACATTTATGTTTATTAAATCAGAGGTTGTCTTCAAGTCGATTGTCTGCTCGCTGTCGTCCAGCCATTCGGTGTATACAAAGCTATTGGCCGCTCCCGGGGCTGAGTATGTGATCGGGATTTTCCACACATAGCTATGAAACATAAGTTTTAATTAGTTTTATTGCCAAATAAATACAACTATCCATACCTTGTGTTTGATTTGGTATAATCTTTGAGAAACAATTCCTGTTTAAGCGTAATCTGATTGGGATTTGTGTCGCTTCGGGTAACTGTCACCACTGGGAACCCCTTTCTTGTGACCCAAGTTTCCATTATTTCCGACACATTTAGTCTCTTTAAAAGTAGACATAAATAATTTTTAAAGGTTTCACAAGAAATAATTAAATTACTTGTTGACTGTCTTGAGTGAGTTGTGTCCAGAGGTCTTCCGTCAGTGTGTTTTCATACGAATGTTTAATGAGATAATTCTTGATCCCAATCCGGAAATCGTCGCCTAAAGCCGTTTCCAACATCCGAAGAATGGCCGCTCCCTTCAGGACATCAAAACGGTATTTATTTAAGCATTAATTTCAATGGAAACACAAAAAGGTTTTCAATTCAAACCTTTCCATAAGTGATGGCATCGAAGACCGATGAGATATCGTCGGCATTCTGTACGGAACCCACGATTGGATGTGTATTGGGTGTGGAGTCGGCCTCAAACACACGGCTCAACTCATCCAAAGCGAATATCTCGTCCTTTAGTAAGAAATAAAATTAAGTTTTTAATTATGATTAAAATTGTATTTAAGAAAATCAAATGCTATTAATGTTTGTCTCACATATTTCCACTCGGTTTCCACTTTTCCTACGGCTTTATATGACATATAAGTAGCGAAGCCTTCGTTTAACCACAAATCATCCCACCATTTGGTTGTCACCAGATTTCCAAACCACTGATTAGACCGAAGAATTAGTTTAATTGTTTCATTGATCGTAAATACATGATGTGATGTGATTTTTATAACAACTTTTACCAAATTCACTCAAAATTCAGTGTTAGTGTTACATTGAATTACAGTTTTGTTACAACTTTTCAATTTACTTCTTATGATAACAGTTTTAGAAAACTCATACAACAAATACAGGATTCTGTGTTCACATCTATTACAGTACTATTGAATACTAACAGACTATTCATTGTAAGCATATCTCTGATCACTCCGAAGCTAATTATTGTTTAAAATTGTCTTTAATTGAATCAAATTATAAGTAATTGTAGTCAACGCTTACCATATGTGCCAATTCGTGCGCAATAATCATACAAACTTGCATTTGACTTTTGGTGGTCGACTCTGTCTCGTCGTAAAACAGATAGACCTCCCGATAGGTGACTAAACCCCAGTTCTCCATCGCACCGGCGCTAAAGTCCGGGACCGCTATGTTATCCAATTTGGGCAATGGATAGGGAATCTGGAAGTACTCGCTCTCATAAAACTTCAATATCGCTGGCGTTTTGTCCAAAGCATAGTCCAGTTTAGGCTTATTGCCGGGCGCTCCGCACACTCGCACCCGCTTATCACTGGGACTCACGAAGCATTCAAAGTCGCTAACAACGAGTGCCACCAGATATGTGACCATTTTGACCGACGGATCAAATTTGGTGACTTTGAGGCCGCCGTCGGCGATGACGCTCTCGCGGACCGGCATATTGGAGATGACGTTATATTGGGCCGAATGAGTGATCGTGATGTCAAACGTGGCCTTAAACTGCGGCTCATCGAAACAGGGCAGCGCCTGTCGGGCGTACGTCGACTGGAACTGAGTGGTGGCCAAACTCTTTGACGTTCCGGTGCTGTCGGTGTACACACTCTTGTAGAGACCGTTCAAACCGGTGCTGAGTTTGCCGTTGAATTCGAGGTACAAGTGATAAATGTCGGCCCGTATTGTGGTGTCAGTCGGTATGACATAGAAATCGTTGTCCGCGTAAACAATTGGTTCACTCTTTTCGTTCAATGGCTTTTCATCGGCACTATTAATGTCTCCCAAATAGGCCTTTGATTCTGTGATTGTGAGACCTTTTGAGTGAAGAACAAACTGTTTGATCGGTTTCTTGACGTTCACTTCAATCCTAACGGTTCCGCTGAATGTATCGGCGCTGAGATCTATAGTCCAGTGAACTTTGTAGGCCTGAGGCACCACTTGTGGATCCAAACGCCAGTTGAGCCACGGATTCACCGACGGGCTATTAGTGTTGAGCCACTGAATCACACTTTCCTCGTGAGTGGTCGACCATTTGATATTATTCTGGACCCTCTCTAAGGCCTGTTTTCGGGCATTTTCTGTGGCGCCCGACTCCGGGTTCTCCGCGAAGAATGCCTTCAACTCATTGAGTTGTGTTTCGGTATTAAAATTATTGGTCACTGAAGTGATGTAAGAGCCGAGCCGTCGGTCGTTGATTTTAAACCGGTCGACGAGTTTGTGCCAGTTTTGGCGCATATAATTCCAGACCAATTGCCGACCCGTCAGACTGTTTGCGGCGATACTTTGCTGGAAAGTGAAGAAGTCCTGGTCGTTGACAATCACCGCATCTTCTGATTTGGCGATCAGTTTGGAGAGCAGCTGAGAGTCGTCGACACTCGTCAACGCTGTCAACAGTTTGGACTTCTCTGCCGAAGACACTTCTGTTAGCCATAAATCTAACACTTGGTTCCACTCGTTGTCGTTTGTGTTCACTTGAATGCCGTACTTATAGGCGTTGGCCCTAATGTCGGCTCCAATCGGTTGTCCGGTTGTCAGGAATTGTTTGAATTGATTGTTGGCCTCTTGAAGGCAGTCCTGATTACCACTACTGCACGCCAACGATATTATGTAATTCCGAAGTAATCTGAAAATATTTATATAATTTTATGGTAAAATTTATATTTTTGCGATATTATTTATGTGAATAATTTTTTAAAGTTTACAGAAGTTTTTAATAAAATTAAATTTTATTTTTAGTGGTAAAACAATCTCTAATTATAGATAAATTGATTAATTTGCGAAATGTTTTTAATGTTAAGTTTGATTTTCTTAAAATATTCAAGTATTTGATCTCAATTCATGAAATGTGAAAATTAATTATTTGTTATGTAGTGTGATATTCATGTGACCCACAAATACCTTTGTACTAAACAAACATCTTTAGCATAATTTTGTTATTTTTCAAATTCAATGCTTGTTTTTCCAACTCATTCTTGTTTCTCAAACATTATTAATAAATAATAAATGTTTTTTTTGTAAATTTTGAAGTATAAAGAATTAATGAACAGCTAATTAAATTGCCATTAATTTACCACAAAAATTGAGAGTTTTATTATCATAACAAGAAAATTAGAAATTAAAATTTTATATCTTATTTTTTTACTAATAAAGCATATAATATACTGTAATTGTAAAATACACACTAATAATCCCTAATGAGCCGAATATATGATATTATTTCTCTAAATAATGATGACATGGTTTCGATAGAAAAACTAATTGCAAATAATTAAACCAAAATCCCTGTCATCGTAACAGCGATAGTGTTTTTACTCATTAAAATATTTTTTAAAAAATATTTTAGTTTAATAATTTGTTAGTTTCTAATTTTGGTTAATTAAGTAAATATTGTGGGAAAAATAACTAATAACCAACATATTGCATTTACCAAAATTATCACAGTAATTATAATTGATCCATAATTTCACAAAACATAATAATAATGAGCGCATAATTAACAATAAAAAATTTACTTTTGCTGAAAAGTTTCACTACTTCTGGCATTAGATTGCCATCCGAGCGAAGCATACATACTATCGGTCATCTGTTTCTTGAATTCTTTTACAGTTAAGCCTCCGTTAGAAGAGCTGAGCTTATCGTTGAGCCGAGCGATCGCACTGTTGGCGGCCATCCATGGGATCAGATTGTCCTCATCCTTCACATAACTGATTAGATCCATAAATGTCTTGTAGGACAAGAGTCCGCTC
>CAJPIZ010001933.1:0-15052 GCA_905368565.1 Medioppia subpectinata | reverse complement strand
CAAACCAATTAAAACATTTTTATTTTAAATAATTGGGAATTATTTTAGTTTTTTAAATATTTCAAATTTATTAAAGATTGTTGCAAATTCTGTTATATATTCTTTGATTATTATATTTAAAGTATAGCATCGCTGTGTGATCCTTGTTTATTCTTTAAATAACTTTTTTATCTGATATCCGAATTACGAGATTCCTTCAGATCCCTATTACTCTCATTAAATCCTTTCCATCGATATATAATATGACACATATATTACTAAAATAAGCTTTTAATTAGAGTAAATATTCCCAATAAAAGTGGCCACTACTCCCGAACCCGATGTCTTAGGGACATATGGATGACATTTTCAACGATCTCTAACCATAGTCTATAGTTCCCATACTAAATGGTGACCAGGCCAGCGGGGCCAGCGTTAGCATTAGGGGTGACCTTCGTACTTTTATAATTATACTGACCTTATTAAATTATAATATTAATTAAATAATGTCAACAATTAAAATAGTTTATTAATTAATAAACACACTATATTTACGCAAGTTTTAATACACAAAATGTTTATGTAGAACAATAGAATATATTTGTAGTTTTGATAAATAACGTTATTTAATTAAATAACCGAATGCTTATTAATTATCATTATTATTAGTAATGTAGAATCTATACTTTAAATATAATAATCAAAGAATATATAACAGAATTTGCAACAATCTTTAATAAATTTGAAATATTTAAAAAACTAAAATAATTCCCAATTATTTAAAATAAAAATGTTTTAATTGGTTTGATGTTTATATATTTTATTATATTAAAAATCGTTAGTTAAAAAGCATATGATTATTAAAGAAAATTTTCATAATAGTACTGTTTAACGCAAACAATAGCCGGGACAGCTAAACGGGTGTATAACTATAATCAACGTCTCGGCCAATGTACTAACGGTTGTCAGGCAATAATCAATGACATGCACAATTTGCCTATGGGTCCCATGTATAGCCAACGCCACGGGCAATGTACCCGTGCGTCCCACGTATAACCAACGCCACGGGCAATGTACCCAGGTGTCCCACGTATAACCAATGCCACGGGCAATTTACCCAGGCGTCCCACGTATAGCCAAAGGCACGGACAATGTACCCATGCGTCCCACGTGTAGCCAACGCCACGGGCTATGTACCATGAGTAGCATGCACAGCTAACGCCCTGGGTAATTAGCATATATATCCGAATAGTAACCAACCTTCCTATGGGTACCATGCATAACCAACACTACGGAAAATCTACCCAAGCCTACCGTGTATAATGAAAGCCCTGGTAAAACGGTCGTGCGAACTTCTCACCCAGAACTTTAATCATTCATTTGTTTTTATTTTTAATAAATATCTGTGTATTTTATCTAAATTCAATATCTTTATTTTCCAACTAACGGGATAATCTCCTTATTGTATAATTCATTATCAACTATTAACTAATCTGTAGGACTCGTGGCGCTTCCCAAGTCGGGAACGTCGGCCGTTGTGCCTTCCGTTGTGCCTTCCGTTGTGCCTCTCGCGCGCTCGTGATAGGACGCCAGAAACGTTAGACACCTTTGTGGGCGTATCTCCAGTGGAGAACAATAGTTGTTCACTCGTTGGGAACACTAGCCGGCCGTTGCGCCGCTCGCCACGTGTCCGTTCCCGTTGTGCGCGTTCGCCTGTGTGCGCCTTTGAGCGCCGCGCTTGAGCACCGGTGGCTGTGTAGTCACCGGTGGTTTGATAGTCGCAAGCATTTGAAGCCTCACACCCTGTGTAGGGACCTGTTCGTCTGGTGTTAGCGCGCTTCACCACATTATATATAACATAAATTATTACTCCAATCAAAAACTTCAAAAAATTTTATTGTAAATTCACTTAAAATTAATTAAAATAAAATTTTCTATAATACTAATCGATATGTATAGTATACATGAGGAGTCGGTCAATATATTTGTTCGCTCGTAGAAATCTCATATCTCTTAAACTATAAGAGGTATTTAAATTCTGTAAAGAGCATATAATAGGGCCATAGATTTCTACGAGCAAACGAATATATTGACCGACCCTTTATATATTATTAACCTAAACATCTGTCACTATAAGGCAAATCATACAGCATTATAGAAAAATTGTTTTTGGTACCTACAGTACAAATCATAAGTATTTAACATAAAAATCGTATGGAAATAAAACAAAAGTATATAAAGTTTTAGCTACAAGTTACAATCATAGCAAATCAACAAAATCAAGTGCAGATTCTTTTGTATTTGCATGTAAATGATTGCAATTATTAAATAAAATTACTTTGTGTTGAGTTATTATTGTATTTTGGACCGGATATTAATTTTTTAAATTAAATAGTGTTAGGTCAATGTGTGATGTTGATTATTATTCTGCTCCTTAATTCCTTAAAACTCGGTATTAACATCATAGATTAACATCATGTATTAACATTATAACATCATTTTAGTATACACAACGAGTGTATTAATTTGATAAGCTATTTGTCTCACTATAGCGATAGACATAGTATTAAATATTTAAGATTTGTAATGTAATTAATGCTAAACATTATTGGGAAAATTAATTTTTCCACTATCCGGGATATACACCGAAAATATTAATGGATGACAACTAATTTTCTTGTGTAAAATGTTTGTAAATTATTATATACCTATTCAACGTTAAATTTTATGACAAATTAATCTAAAATATTCATTAATTAAGGATGCCATATATTCCATATAACACCATCTTATTATTACTATTTCTAAAGAGTAAGTATAAAATTAAGAACATTGATATTATTTTGAATGTCCTATAAGATTAAAATAATAATTTGTGAAAAATTAACTTGTGTGCCAAAAATTAAAATTAAAAAAATATTCTTCTAATTTATTAATTCCTTATATAATATTATATAATATAATAATAATTATCTATAAATATTAAAATGGATCTTCAATAAAAGCTACATTTACATTTGCGAATATTCGGGACATATTAATAATATTAAATCTTCACACATATATAAATAAATATATAGAAGATTTATTAAAGAAAATTTATATAAGATAAATTTAACTACAATTCAGCTATGAATAATGTTGTTTATAGGATTGTTCGACTAACTCTCACCTCCCGCACCCTATGAAATTTAACATTAGATTACAGCTTAAGTCTATGGCTATACGTTAACATGGGAAGGTTTCCATAGGATAACACGGAGGACACTTTTGCTATATGAAAATGCGATTACATTGGTTTCAATGAAAAAAACAGCTTAAGTCTATGGCAAAGGTTTAACATGGGTAATGCAAAGTCTATGACAATGCTAATCCTATGGGTAATGTTAAGTCTATGGGATTAATGCTAATCCAATAAACAATGCTAAGTCTATGGGTAATGTTAAATTTGTGGTAATGTTTATTCTATTATCTTGATGGGTACAAATGCTAATCTTATGAATTTTCTTAAATCTGCATATAATACTAATCTTTTCTTTAAGAAATTATCCGAATTGTAATTAACGGATAACATCGCTGTATGATTCTTGTTTTAATCAATGGATCATATGGCGATAATCCGTCGGTTACTACTCTCGTTGTTATAGGAAGGGGTGCGTTGGGTTTTATATTGATAAAATATCATAATGTTATATAGTCAACTATCATTTTGTCGTGAAGTGTGATTCACGTGTAGTCACGTGATTAAAAAATTTAACGCTATATTAATTTCCCAACATTGATCTATATATGTCTGAAAATTCAAGAATATCACTTTAATAAGTCTCAAGTATTCGCAAAAGTAAATGAAGCCTATTTAATCGAAGATTTTATATTAAAATTCTTAATATCAATTTCATATTTATTTCTAATTTTTCACTAATTTTTTAAATTTTAACTTTAAAAAAATTATAAAATTACTACAAATATATCAAAATTTGTAATCTGCATTATAAATATTGTTGACATCAATATTTAATTATTTTAAAGCCTCAATAATTTTATCAACAATTATTGATTGATTTAAATCAATAGAATTTATATTGCTGTCCAATTTGTCCACAATGATGTTATTCATATTATCCTGAGTAAATAAATTCATTAGTCTAATTTAAATTTTTACTTAAATTCTCTCTCTCTCTCTCTCTCTCTCTCTCTCTCTCTCATTTTCTAGTAATTAATTAGTTAATAAATGTTAACCAACCTTTAAACTTGGTAAGCAATATTTAACACGCAACAATTCTTCTAATACTTCTACATTTTTAACCGATTGAGACACAAATGGCTTAATAATAATTAATTTTCCCAATATTTTTGACCACTTTTGTTCAGCCAATAATATTGATCGATTGTCAAATGATTGCTTTTTTCCCAAACGATATTTTGAAAGCATACGAATTCTCTCTAAAATTGATTGTAAAATTTGTTCCATATCTGTAGCCACCAGTCCATTGCCAACAAAATCAATCATTTCATTAACAATATATTTCACGCATTGTATGGGATTTGCGTCGCGGTTCAAATCGCGCATTATTTTGCTCACGTACGATTCTGGCAATTCTTTAAGTATAAATCTCAGTATAAATTCGATTATATTTTCATCATTTAAAGAATTATTATCAATAATTTTGTCTTCGATTGTGTCCACAATCACTGCTTTCTGAATCAATCCATTTCGCAATAGTTTTATGGCGGCAAAGGCTGTGTCAAAATAAGTGACAACAGCGCAACGCCCCATTGGGTCGAGTGATTTAATTTGCCTAACGTAGTGTTCATTGATTTGTTTGACAGTGGTTAGTTTATTCAACTCTCTCGTCCAATTCAACCCAATCACTGGACGGTTTATCTTTGTTGCCAATTCACGCATATGCTCGAAGTCTGGCCTTAGGTTTGACATAAAATACACTGGAAATCCATTGTGGATGCTATTCAGATGGACGCACTCTTCGGTGGGAATCAAATATTTTGTTGTTAGCAACCGTTGTTTAGCAGTGTTGTCTTGACCCAGAAACGTTGTCATACCGCTTACGTTATTCTCTGAGTATTCTTTCAACATACCGACGTTTATTCTGGTTATTTGATTCATTGAGAAACTGAGATCCCATTCCTTCTCTAAGTCCTGTATCAGTTCAGTTGCGAACATAGACTCGATGCCAATCTCTCCAAGTGTCACGTGATTGGGTGTCGTGTGTGGATCGATGCCTAACGCTCGCCATAATTTTGGGCCGTCACTTGTTTTCACGTTACCAATCAAATCAATTCTTTGATCCATTCTCATCTAATTAAATATAAAATTAAATATAAATAAAATGAATATGAGATTTTACTAAATTTAATATTTAAATACACAGTAAATAATTTTATATATAGTTATCAAAGAGTTTACTTTTCATATATTTGTAGTACAAGTTATCCAACTATAACTTATTGATCTTTCCGAATCATATAATAATGAATATTTTAAAACCTATTAGTTATTAAATATTTATTATATTTTCTATATAATGCATTATTAATAATACAAGTCTACTCTAACACGTCCATGTATAGTAATACGTATCCCTTGTTTGTTTAATAAATCCATCTTAAGATTAACACTATTAATAATAATTCAAACAAGCAATCCTAAGTTAACCACAATTTGGGCCAATCGATTTTATAAAGAATTTATTATTCATATCTGAAATATAGTTAAAAATTAGAATACATATAAACTAAAACAAAAATATTAACAAGTTAATATTAAATTAAAATTTAGTCTGATAATAATATACTTAACTATATTTAATTTCACACAATTTGATCAGCATTTACAATGGTGTGAAATTATAGAATGTGAAAATAAAGAGAATATTTAATTTATGTCATTATGAGATATAATTTAATACATGCTAAAAAAATATACTTTCATTTTATTGTCTGTTTTCTTATTCCAAATAACCGTAATGTTTTGTTTTTAATTTTTTCAATACATTTTTACAATACATTATATTTTAGCTGTTATAGACCTATTGTTTCGTATTCAGAATTCATTATTATTATTTAAAATTATTTTTGAATTTTGAAAATGTGAAATACATTATAAATAAGAATCACACAGCAATGCTACGGCTTAAAGAATCGATAAGCGCTATCTTCAGTTTTAACATTAGTCTTGTAGCATTGCACATAGGGTTGGCATTAGTACCATAGACTTAACATTGTTCATAGAGTTAGCATTTCTCATAGTATTCTTATATCATAAACTTACCATTACCTATGTTATTACTATGCCATATACTTAATCTATAATCTCATAGAAATACATGTCAACGCGTCCTCATGTTAATCCTATAGAAACTTATTCATGTGTTATTTTATACGCTGGAGGCCAGGAGAGGGGGTGGGAGTCCGAATAATCTTATAAACCAATTTATTCATTGTTGAATTGTAGTTAAATCATAAACATTAGCACATATGATGCGAAAGAGATTTTATGAATTGTGAAATTATGCCAAAACTGGTTCATATACCCCAAAATAAGGCTATTGTTTGTGTAAAATTAGGGCGATTGTTAAAACATAGAATGTGAATTAAGGGAGAGTTGAGTATATAATTTTACATATTTATAATTCTAACGATTTTTGAAGCATTACTAAATCTTTAGTAGGATTCTTGCAATTTGATTTTGAAATTTTAAAAAAATCAGTGATGAGTGCTTGTCTAAAAAATTTAATACCTCACATAAAACAATATTTAATAAAAGTATGCAAAATGAACTATTTCTATGAAAAATAAATTATTATAAATAATTACATGAGATGTTACAATCGATTGTTTAATTGTCAACAATTTGTCCAAAACATTACAACAAGAGTGGATCCGTTGTTTCGTAATTGTAGACCACATTTCCACTTGTTTCAAGTCTTCATACACTCCAACATCACCAATAGGTCCGTACTGTACGGCCAGTCCATGCAATCCATCCCGTCGTCTTGTTTCACAAATGCGTTCGCATAATGAGTTACCGAAAGCATAGTTTGTTTGTCCCGGCGATCCTTTACCGCATGATATTGACGAAAACACTACAAAATAATCCAAATTATAATCCAATTGTCGGGTCAGTTGATCCAGATTTGCAAATATTTTGTGTTTGATATCAACAGTTAAACTAAATTTTTCAAGCGTTAAGTTTTCTACTAAACAATCGTTTAATTTAAGTGCCAAATGAAATACCCCTCCAATATGTGCTATCTCGTTTGCTTCATTTAACATTTGGGCTGTTCCTTCAATTGTCAATCCATTAGCAGTTGATATAATCAAATCAGACTCCAAATATTTAAAATGCTCAGTGTTTTTCATAAAACGTTTTAATATAAACTTCTGATAATCAGTTTTAATGCCCGATCTAGAAGTAATCAAGAATTTTCGAGCGCCAAATGAATGCATCCATGTAATCAATTCCAGACCAAAACCACCCAAACCTCCTGTTATTATATATACTTTGTTTGGATTAAAATAAGTTTTAACGGAAACCAATAATTTGGGAACCGGTTTAATGAATGTAAGGGCAGTTCTCTCGTTTTCTTCATCCCTCATTTTAATAATTATTTTTCCCATCCGTTCACCGGTTGTCATATAACGAAACGCTTTCTCTGCATCGTTGGCTCCAAACATAGTATATTTCAATGGATTAACGCAACCATTCGTACAGTTTGTATGCATCCAATCGTAAAATTCATTTAAATAGTCTACATCATTTAATATAATGCAGGTGTAATCAATTGCTATGAATTGTCTACCACGTCTTAAATCATTTAGTGCCAGCTGTTTGTTGCCAATCATATCATACGTTCCCATCTCCACGAAACGTCCTCTAATCGCCAGACATTCGACACCAGCGGTCAGTCGTTCACCAGTCAGTGAGTTGAGCACAACATCCACTCCTTGTCCGTCCGTTACATCCAATATTTCATATTTGAATAGAATATCTTTTGAACTAAATATCCGTTTCTCAAGAATATTGTATTCATTAATCAAAAATTGTTTTTCATTATCGGAGTCAACCGTCGCATAAATCTCGCATTCATAGTGTTTACACACATTAATAGCCGCCTGACCCACATCTCCTGCTGCCGAATGAATCAAAACACTTTCACCTAATGAATTATAAATAACATATATTCTTATATGTGATATTAAGCTTTAAAAATATGTAACATATAATATACATGTGATATAATATATAGGATGTCCCAATGAATGGGGACTATTTGATAGCTTATATTCTTTAAACAAATTATACCTGATTATAACTATTTTCCTTTTTGATTAACAATGGAAATCTAATAGACAAAACTAAACATTAATTTGGTATAATTGAAATTTTATTTAACTTGCGTTTGCTTAATCAGGAGAACTTATATTTAAAATTTCTACATTTATATTGTTATAGATTTTGATGACCTAGCTTAATTCTAAAAATTGTTGTCTTAGATGGATAACAATAATCTAAAGGATTGAATGTCATAAATACTAAGTTAATTTAAAATTATTATTAATTATTCGCAACTGTACTCTTCATAATAATTTTATTCTCGAATTATTTATGTAAGCGTTATTTTTCAATAAAATATCTAACATCTAATAACCATCGAACTTATTATGTTAATATACTGTATATTTATCATAATCTGAGAAAAATTAAAAAATTATGTTATTTATTTAAATTTTTGAATGAAGAAATCTTTTTTCTTGACCGTCATTTCTTAAATAATACATTTTGTTAAATATTGTCATAATAATAGGCAAGAACATTAGTGAAATTGTATTATTAGTTCACGGAGATAAAGTGACATTTATAAATGTCTGAAAATAACCTAGTTTATTAAAATCTGATTATAGATGCCTGATCTACAGGTGTTTATAATAAAGTACTAACTCAATGTTTTTCTATGTAAATACACAATAGTCCCAAATCATTGGGACACATTATACATGTAATATACATATAATATACAAAGTGTACATTATTGGACTCCGAAATAGTAAACTCGAATATCTCGAAATGTATTTGGTTTAGAACTTATCGTATAAAAGAGTACAAAGAGAGAAAACCATTTATTCCCGTATAACCGGATAATTATGAGTAGTCATATACAACGTTACGCTATATAAAGGAGGTAGATGACACTTGAAACACTTCTCTCTCAAACTCAAACTTTTAATACATTTTAAACTCATTGTCAAACAAAATCACAAAACAAAATTATTTGCAAAAAGATTTTTATTTTGTAATAAAGTAACGATATATAGTGATGAATATTTATAGATAAGGAGGGCACAACATATATTATGTCTAGGTAATTTAGTAAAATCAGACGTGTAGGTTTAGAAAACTAAATAATACATCCAATTAATTATCAACTCCGGGAGTTTTGTTCATGATATAGTAAATATGGTGGATGCCTTATTAAAAAAATAATCTCAAAACAACCAAAATTATGTTATTTTTATAGAGACAATGTTAACTTCAAACATTTTTTTTAACGAAATCCCGAAACATGTAGCAAGTTATTTTTTCTTCTATTTAAGAATTCAAACCCACAATCTTTGTAATATAACTAGTTTTTGTATTATATTATATAAATTATGTTGTGTATTTTGAGATTATATAAATCGAAAATATCGAGAAATCATTAGTAAACATAAACTACTTGTAGCATGAAAATTTTGAGTACAGATTATAAAGATGGGCAAAATTAACTTGAGACATATTTCAGGATTTGGCTTAAATAAGTTTGAATTAACATTAGGTCTATTGAAAAAATGACATAATTTGGTTGTTTTGAGATTACGTCTAAACAGCTCATTTTAAAATATGACAAAGTTAAATATTGCCCTTAAGTAACTTGGTTCTACCTACCATAATACAAAAGGTAGAGCTCGTAGAGAAAAATTATATATTGAGATTATAGAAGAGATGTGTAGCTATTATTATTACATTGATACTTATGACTTTTATCAAACCAGAAAAAAGTTTTCCTATTTCAATAAATTTTTTGAGCAATTTTTTGTCAGTTTTTTTCAAAATAAATACTTTAAATATTAATCAATCTTGATGAATTTTATATATATTGTGGACATGGGTTAGTGTTCTTTGAAACTAAAAACAGAATCAAATTATCTTGATTACTTTTTGAGTTATGGCCGATATGAACATTTTTTCTGAACAACATGATATATTAAATAAATCTGACTACCCGAAGTGTGGCTAACGTATAGCATCGTTGTGTGATTTTTGGTTTGCATGTAGCCATATGTGATTGCAATATCATATTGGATAATCACATATTTATTATGAATAAAAATACTAAATTATAACTTCAGCGGTTGCCCAGTAGTGACCAATTTTTGTAATAAATTTATTTGATGCATTACATTTATAACATATATAAATCACTTTATATGTTCTACGTAACCATTTTTGGGGAATTATTTACACACATACACAGCGGTGCGCTAAATTATCTTAACCTCAATTAAACATACCTCTTTTTAGATTAGCAGATTTGATGAGCCCGTAATGAACAGTACTATATGTGATCAAAACAGTCACCGCTTCTATCATTGACCAGTGATCGGGAATCGTAGTAACATTCTTAATGATGGCGTCCACTGAGTCAGAAAACGCACGACCGCATCCAATGCCCATTACTCTTTCTCCACTATTAGTCATTCGGCCCACGTATTCAACTCCCAAAAGTGAATCGGTGAATATATGTTCATTTCCGAATGGTAGACATCCTTTTAAATATATCAAAATTAATAAATTTCGAACATACACTATCATTAAATAATTATACCGGTTGCAAGCATTACATCTCTTGAGGTTATGCCAGAGTAATAAACGAGAACTTTTGTAGTGAACTTTTTTTCATTGTTTGGTAAATATAGTTCTTTTACAGGAGCAATATTTTGCGAATTAACCCATTGAAGAGAAGTCAAATCACGTGTTTGACCACAATTTAAATAATAATTAGTTGATTCGCATTTGTCGTAATTGCTGGGAAGTTTTATGTGTCGATAAGTTCCAACTATTCCCCCTTTGATAACATTAGCGAATAAATCGTTGGCCAATATATCAGAATAAGGTTTAATATTGAAGTCAATATTATTGTCAATTTTGGTTTCAATTGTGGTGTCAGTATTACTATCCATGTAGTAAATATAACGGAAGTTCTCTCCGCCCGGTTCTAATCGCAAGCAATTCATAAGTCCTATGATTCCGTTAATACACGAGTCATTCGCCACAAGCCATACATTTTCCATCAAATGTGATGTGTTTTTAGAAGTGATCATTTTTTGCTGTATGATATTAAACCATTTGTGGTAATCACTGGTAATGTATATTATGTTATTCTTATCCGGAATATTATGAAATATAGTTTTTCGAAACAATAACCCAACAGTTCCAATGGTATCATATTTACTACAAATCAAATTCATGCTTAATTGATTACAAATTATTGTAAATTGATTGATTCGGTGTTCAAGTTGTTCATTAGAAATAATCGCCGTTTTTGTTAAAGACATGATTGCAATCTCAGGTTCGGTGAATTTATATCTGAAGATCGCTAATAGAAAACCATTAAATTGTAAGAACTCGTAGATATTCGTTATTAAAGAGTATAAATCTTTTTGCCATAAGTATTGTGAGTCTTTCAATACAATTAAATGCGATAGTGTTAATGGCAACTTATCTTTTAAATCCCATTCATTTGATCTTCTCTGATAAACATCATTTATATCTTGTTTTGATTTCACCAACAGTTTATAATTTATTTCAATTGGATACACTCTAAATTGTGTGACATATTTTTCTATTTCTTTGACCAATAATTCAGAACTTATGTTAATTTCGGTAACATTTATAGTTTTTGTAATCAAATTTTCACAAACAATATCAATGAACGATCGGATTAGTCGTTCATTTAAATGAATTTGATTTACAACATCTTTACTTATATTGTATTCCGGATTTTCTCTGATTATATTTAATAATTCAGATACTTTTCTTTTATTAGTTTTAAATCTGCTTTCGCTTTGTAATCCAGTTATAATTTTATCAAACAAATAAAACATTACGTAAGTCTTATTGTCTTTATTTCGATACTCTTGAACTATATCTTCGTTTATCATTTGATAATTAAAATCGCAGTTCATTTCGTTAATCCAATTTTTTTTAATATTTGCTGCCATTGATTTGCAAATCTTTTAAAAATATTTAAACATTATATATTCAAATAGTTTTGAATAAATTCAAATCAATATTTAATTATTTATTAAATATACACTTTTTTAATAGTATAATTAGCAACTAACCTCTAAATAGTTGACCAAAATGTTGCGATCAAACGCTTCAATTGCGGTCATGTCATGATTGGGATAAAAATCATATGAGTCTAATACAAGATTTATGTCATCCGTACGGCGTTGAATGGGAACTGTTTGAAGGCCTTCAATCTCGAGACCATTTGCCACCAATATATTAGACTTCGAGTTGAAATATAAGGGCATATCAGCCGAGAAAATACAGAAACGCTTGTGAAATTGATTGTTTTCATAATTTCCGAGTCCAGTAATCTCAATACTGGAATATATATTAGAATCGCTATCTTTATTATAAGTCTGATCATGGTGAAACATTAGACTATCATGTGTACTATAATTCTCCATCTTACAACTAGTGGGAGTTGTGGTGACGGAATTCTGGTTCCGTCGCAAAGCGTCGAACAGTACACGCGGGTCTATTCGTACGCTACGGATAGCCACCGGAACAATTATATTACGGAACAACGTTCCGAATGCCATCGATTGCAACATTGCGTCCAAATATGTGACACAATTTCCGTCCCATTCATTGATGGCATAAATCTCGCGGAAATCGTTGGTTTGAAGCCGTCGGAGACGTTGAAAGTGCGGTCCGTAGTCAAGGCCTACGACTCCCAATTCCTTATAGATGTCTTTCCTGTCGAGTGAGTACTGAGTACTGGTCATCAGTTTCTGTTTTTCAAGTATAGAGTTACGCGTTAATAACACCTCGTCGTCCGGTGACCGCATTTTCCCTTCGACACACACTTTATCTGCCTCTAACACTACAAACTCGCCTGCAATAAATTTTTGTAATAAATATAACGATTATTTTGCATAATTATTTAATAATAACAAAAGGAAGACTTGTATTTGGGGCTTTTAAATTGTTATATAAAATATTTATATTTATTATAATTAGAGTTTCTATAACAAATTACATGAACTATATGAATTAGAAGCAATCAAACGGACCTAATTCTTTAAATGCACTAATTTTTATTCACCAAATTATAACCTTAGGTATTGGATCATTATTAAAATTACATTATTCATATAACAAAAACGCAATATGTTTTAATTATACCAATATCACAAAACAATTTATATATATATAATAAAGCTTTATATTATAATCTAATATAAAACTTCTCAACTCTAAGTTTTCAAATAAAACATTTACAAATATATATATATTCAATGGGAATTTATGATTATGGTTAATAATAATGTTATTTCAACAAACCTGTTGTGGAAAAATATTTTACAGTAAGCATAGTTTTAGACGTGTCTTTTAAAAATACAGCTCTTTTAAAATGTACATGCTCAAATCGAACGGGCACCTCATACCAAAGTTTGCCAATACAGGCCGCCAGTTTACGCCACGCAAGCATTAGATACCCAGTGGCCGGAAATATAGAATTTCCATCAACCGCGTGATCCAAATAAAACATATTGTCTTTATTTGCAATTGTATTAATAGTGAAATTGTAATCACTAGCTGTCATAGGATTGTAATTATGTGGATATAATGGTCGATCAATTAACTCATTGTGTTCCCAATGAATCAACGAGCTAATTGATTGTGTATTTCTGGCCACTGGCCACTCTACTCGTGTGTATAACTTTTCAATTGATATATTTATACCAGACTCGTATAGTGTTGCCAATCCATTTAACAATGTATCTAAATTTGTATCGTTTGAATTTTTTTTGACTAGCGAAATATAAGTGCAATTTTCAAGTGTTTCGGTCACTATTTTACCGAATACTGAATGCGGACCTAATTCTAAGACAACTGCGTTTGAAGGCAGAGTTTTGAGTCGATCGTAGAATAAAACCGGATTTAACAAGTTGTGAACAAAATATTCGGCCGAAGCGTATTTCAACGTTTGATCGCTGGGGTCGGTAGTCATTAATGAAGTGGACACCCATCTACGGGACCGGAGTCTCGGTTTTGTTATATATTTTTTGATTGCTTCAGTCATAGGCTTTGCAGATGTGATCAGATATTGTGAATGATATGGGATTTCGTTACTCTCTAACTGTCGCACAAATACTCCACTTTCGGTTAAAGTGTTGATAAATGACTTCATTTCATTCATTGGACCTAAAATTAAGTTTAAAGTTATGCAAAATTAATTATCAAATATTAAATATTTGCATATATACCCGAAACAACGACACTATTCTTTGCATTATTACAAGCAATAATAGCACCTTTTGGACACAATTTCAATGTCTCATCTTTGGACATCCCCACGACTGCCATCAATCCTTTGGGTATATTCTTATCATTTTCAGTGATGGCTCCTCTGAAGTATGCAACGACCATTGCATCTCTCGTGTTGAGACATCCGTCAGCATAAGCACAGGCAGTCTCTCCAAACGAGTGGCCAATTATACCGTCGGGTGTGATGTCCAGCGCTTTTATCACTTCAAACAATGCTATCTCTAAAGCAGTCGTCGAACAGAACTTTGCAGTCATTGTAGACATCGATGCCTTGTTTTCGGATAATAAATAATATTTCAAATCGATTCCAAACTCGTGTAGTATTTGATGGCATTCTTCCACTTTATCGGCGAATATCTTGATCACATCTGCAAAGCCTATGACTGAAGCAATCAAAAAATATATAACAAAACCGAGACTCCGGTCCCGTAGATGGGTGTCCACTTCATT